>VUQI01047048.1:0-11562 GCA_015106735.1 Paratilapia polleni | reverse complement strand
TCTACGGTCCCAGCTGGTGTAATTTAGTGACACACATGCACTGTTAAATTACAGTTGCTGCCAACACATGAAGTGGTTTTGGCACCGCTTACCATATTGTGTCATACCTGTAAATGTTATGCTTGATCCGAGCTGTAAGACTCGGGACCACGTTGTTTACCTTAGAACAATATACCCAGGGAGTGGTCAGTATCAGCAATGAATGAAGGAAAGTACGGCAAAAGAAAAAGAAGGCTGCTTTGCCATGTGTGGATTCAGCATCTTAAGCTTATGTTGCAGCTTTAGTGCAATCAGTGATGTCACCACAACAAGTGTTGTTGACAGATGCAAAAATAAGAGTACGCTGCAGAGTAAGTGCAAATTAAATTTTAGATACTGCAGGGCTGACATGAAAATAGTGGTTGTTAATAAGAATGAATACAGCTATCGACCCACTCCCCGTTGCATGCCTGTTATGCAGTGCTAAGAAATAAAATATCAGTGGCAGTAATAATAACTGTGGAGTTTCCCTTTAAACAAATTTAGTCTAAAAGTATGCTTTCATAAAGTGGTTACATATGGAAAACCTATTCAGATCCTCTCATAATGTCTCTATTACAATGAACGCCATGCCAGCTGTGCTGAGGAAGGTATGACTCATGACGATTCAGAGGTCACGAGTCTGTTTTTTGTGGATGATGTCCTTGCTCTATCAAAGGAGGAGCAGAGTTCATATGAACGATTTGCTGGCTGAGTGGGATGTGGCTGGAATGTCGAGCAGCGTCTCTAAATCTGAGGCCACTGTTCTCTCCTAGAAAGCAACTGCATGCTCCCTATAGGTAAAGGAGAGCCTATGCCAGGTGGAGGAGTTCAAGTATCTCATGGTATTGTTTTCGAGTAACAAAGGGACCATGAAATCCACTGTAGGTTGGATGACCTTGGTCATGAAGCCAAAACTCTTGATTTACCAGTCGGCCTATATTCCTACCCTCACCCATGGTTAGAAAATTTACACAATAACCAGAAGCTTTCTTCGTAGGGTGGCTGGATTTACTAATTAGATGAGAAGTTTTGAAATCCAGGAGGAGCTCAGAGTACCACAAACCTGCTGCTCCTCCACATTAAGGTGGCTCGGGCACCTAATAAAAATGTCTGTTCTGTCCCTTTAGAGCTATATAAGAGAGCCCAACTATCCCAGGGGCCAAACAAGTATTTACTGGAGGGATTACTGGCCTTTGAGCACCCATGGACCCCCCAGGTTGAGTCAGAGGAAGGAAGTAGTGAGATACAGGATACAGTTACTCGGACCCTGAGAAAGACCGAACAGATGGGAGAATGGATGAAATAAACAATGCAAAATACAAGTTTATCCTTTCAAAATATAACTTAAAGAAAATGACATACATTTTGCAAGCAAAATGTACATTAAATGTAGAAAATGTAAAGAGTCCTCACTACAAATAAAGTGCCCCCCAAGAGAGCTGTATTATGTATAATGTTAGTGTCATTAATAGTACTATTGCATTATTGTGCAAGCAACATTTTAGCATTATACCCAGTGAAGATGCATGTGTTGTATGCAAAATATTAATATGGGGTGCATGCAGTATAGTAAATCTCACAAGAACCCATGGTGACACAGGTGTCACAAACCCTTTAAATTCTGGAAAATTTTACCTAAATTTCCAGTGTAACATATATAATTTTAGAGTTATTTGACATTAGGGGTTAGAATTTAAAGAAAAAAAATAGGCTTCATGTGGTCTATTTGTGTTTTATGTTGTTTTATGTCCCTCATAATTTTCCTTCATGGAGATATGAGTCTGAGTTACTGTGGGTTATTAACCATAGGTGTTAGATACATCTAAAAAACAAATATTAACCACTGAAATAATGCGTGAATTAAAAGCACTAAGCAGGATAATATGAAGTATCGTGAGTTTCAGTTTAATCTTTTACATTTGACTGACCCCCGAGTGACGTGAAGTGGGAAGAAATGCTTTTATTTTATAGGCCCAAACTTCCGGCGCGGCTGCGCTAGTTTGCCGCTCTCTTGCCGCAGCGTCGCTGTCAGCACATTCCAGTTACGGTGCTTTCACCGGATCACGGAGGCAGGACATTCCTCTTTAGTGGCGGTGGACTTTCCCGAACTGGACGTTGTTTCGTGTGGGCTGGGAAAAGGTGTTTAAACTTCGTATTTCAGTGGGAGCAAACGAAGCTGCTAGTACAGCAGCTGTTAGCCGCTATCAGCAGGTGGAGTGGGGAGAAAGAAAATGGACCGGGAAAAGAAATCTCAGCCTGCACCTGCTCGTCTTCAGGGAATGTGACAGACTGATTGGAGGTAAGGTATATATATATATATGTAGAAACTTTAATTGACAAATGTGATGGTAGGACTTACCAGAGTGAGGTGAATGTTTTAGAAAGGCTAGTGAGAGCTGTAGGCTTTTAAATGAGCGTTCAACACTGTAAAAGTATTAAAAACACTATTTAAAGTCAACCTCTGGCCAGCATACGTACAAATAAAGATTTCCGGGGGATCATAGGTGTGTCAAAATATATTCTAACAGTCCTAACGAGTCATATAGGAAGTAATAACTAATGGAGAGCAAGTGGGCATTAAGATGCCATTTTCATTGTGTGTCATTGGCGGCTTATTCTAAGTAACTATCCATTAACAGTTTGATTTCAGTGTTTTTTGGCCATGGCGGGCTGCTGGCAGTGGTGCCACCGCACTTGCATGTGTTGTCTGTCCGAGGAGGAGAAGAAGACCATTGCTGTGGACAAAGAGATCCAGAGGATCCTGAAGCAGCAGAAGAAGAAGGAGAGGAGAGAGATTAAAATCCTTCTGCTGGGTCAGTACCACTCACAGCTCTTTGTTCATAAAAATCACCACATGTAAATTTTTAAGGCAAAAAAAAAAAAAAAAAGCACAGGTTAAACAGACATTAGACAGCATTGAAATCTGACAAGATACTATAAGGAACACCCTGCATACAAATCAAGACTGTTTGGCCTGTTTGGTAGCTTGCGGATGAGTGCCAAAACTATGCAAGGCATGTGTCACCATGTGAGTATGTGAAGAATGGTCTAGACTGGGATTGCTATACGCCTGAAAATTATGACTGGACACACATAGCCCAGAAAGCTACAGGCCCATTTTACAGCTAGACAAGTTGCTGACTGGCTGATTTTCAGATAAATTCAGCTTCCAGGCTGAGGATATGAATGGGCTTAAAGGCAGGATTAAAGGCACTGTGATCTGAAATTAGAGGTGAAATATTTACATGATAAATAGTTTAGCTGACATAAAATTGACAACTAATTTAATTAATATTTTGAGTTTGAATATTACTGACTTTATCTTATACTGAGCCTTTGCGCATGCTCCCAGTTCATTCACTGTATGAAGCAAGTTGTTTTAGCTCCTCTCCATTTAAGTCAATTTACTTAATTCAGTTCAGTTTTATTTTTATATAGCGCCAAATCACAACAACAGTCATCTCAAGACGCTTTATATTGTGGGGTAAAGACCCTACAATATTATACTTATGATTGGCTACCCTTTGCAAACAGAAGGTTTGAGCACCAGGTGGGCAGCACCTCTATCCTCGGAGCTAGTTGGCTGAGACGATTATTTTAGGGATATCCCCTCTTTATGACATCATAAAGGTACAAGACTTGACAAAACTGTCTGAAACTAAGTGTTTAAAGCAATCTGAAGCCTGAGCTCACACGGATTACTTGCACGTACACTGACCTCATTATTTAAACCTTTGATTATATCTTATATGAGCATCCACTATTTTAATAGTATGTATGTGTGTATATATATATGTATGTATGTATGTATATATATATATATATAAAATAAAATTCTGGGCAGTACAGTGGTGCAGTGGTTAGCACTATCGCCTCACACTGGGGCCTTTCTATTTAGGGTTTGCATGTTCTCCCTGTGCCTGCATGGGTTCTCTCTTTGTACTCCGGCTTCCTCCTACAGTTCAAAGACATGCATGTTAGGTTAACTGGCAATAGGTGTGAATGTGAGCACGAATGGTTGTCTGTTTCTCCGTATTAGTCCTTCGACAGACTGGCGACCTGTCCTGTAACCCTGAATTGGATAGGCGGTTAAGAAAATGAATGGATGGATAAGATTGTTTCTAAGTGCAATTATGAGAGGAGTTGAGCATACTTCTACTTTGTATTGCATTTTTCATTGTGAAAGACCACAACGATCCACACCATCAACTGTAATATATTTTCATAGAATAAAACCTGCAACCCAAGCATCTGAGGTAGGATTTCAACTGGTAAATGCCACATACTTGGCAAGTCTTTTGTTTAGTCCCTTATCAGCAGATTAAAAAGATAACAAGACATGATGCATTGGGACCGGCCAGTCTTAATTCCTGTACGAGTATCTTTTTTTTTTTTTTAAAGAAACTGGATTGTCAGTAAAAAAAATCTTAAGCACTTCTTACAATACAGTTCAGTGAAAGAACTATTTGCTTTTTTTTTATTTTTTGGCATAATAAATTTTTTTTTGTTTACGAATTTTAGTTTTCTCTAGCAGGCAGCTCAATGAATGAAACATCCAAAGACCACCAGTCTTTAAGACTCTAGGTGTGTCAGTCCGTTCACCCCTCTGTACTTGTTGTCAGAGTGCAGGAGGAGTGCAGAGGTTTGGACCAAAATTCAGGATGCAGAAGGCAGCCTTTATTTAGGCCAACAACAATATCTACAAACCAAGAGAAATCCAAAAACCACAGGCACTCACAGAGCTCAACACACAGGAACCATAGCAGATACTTTGACAAAGGGCAGAAAGGACTATTTATACACAGAGGGCTGATTAGACAACAGGAGACAGGTGGAGAGCAGCTGAATACAATTAACACGGGGAGAGAGAGACAGGAAGTAAAACTAACAACGACATAAAAGAAAGCTAATCTTCAAAGTAAATCAGGAAATAACCCAAAAGAGACATACTAAACATGGAGAAGAAGACTCAGATTAAACATTAAAACAGAGATGAGGGAGAAACAGACCAGGAAACACGGGAACTAAAACTACCGCAAAGCATAAAAGTCAAGACATGAACCAAAACATGATTACAAAACTAAAACTCATCACTAGATCACTAATCATAAGGTAGCAACAGGAACCAGAGATTCACTGAATAATAAAGAAATCAAAACCGGAATCAAGAACTCAACCCAGCAATAATCACAAACATAGAGCACCAAAACAACAGCGAAGCCAAACAGAAAACACTAAATAATGAACATAACTCAAAACCCTGGGACCAAAACCAGGGATCATGGCACTTGTGTGAGAAACAATATAAATGCAGGACACTTGCTATGAAATACAGTCACCACACAGTATGCTGTGGATACAAAACAATAAAACAATGCGGGCATAAAATGTTGAGTGCTGTGTTAACAATAAACGGAGGTGTAACCGAACATAAATCAACTTTTTTTTTCCCTCTTTCAGTGTGTCTCTAACAGAGGCATTTCCTTTCCATTTGACTCTAGTCTCAGAGCCCAGTAATGAACTGCAGGGTGAAAACCTGCATGGTCTTCAACAGCATCTGTCAGTCACTTTGCTGTTTTGATGTGGTTCACTTGATTTCCTATAAGAGGGTGGTGTTTTGGGCTAATGAGTGAGATGAACTAATAAGTGAATACACTGTTTAAAAGGAGGGAAAAGTATTTATGTATTGTATGCTTTAATTATATTTTCTAATGTATCAGGTCTGTATCAGGTCTTTGATTTGATTTGAAGCCTCGTTTTTGTGCTTCCTGTGAAAAAAGTCTCCTCGTCATGCTACTTTATATTTTGTATTCACAAAACAACTTAAGGTTGACACTTTGTTCTACTTAAGACATACAGGTAGAACTCTACTTGCACAGTGTAACCTTATTTGTAAAATAAATGATTATATGCTATTTTAAAGCTGCATTTCTGGCCACTAAGGCTACTCCCACGTGTACATGAGTATTTTTTAAAACAAGGAGTTTCCACTTAAAAAAAAAAAATCCCATTCATACGAACACTTTTGTAAAATATCTCCATCCACATGAAAATGCAAAAAACGATGTCAAGAGCTACCAAAGCAACAGGTGGCAACATAAGCCTGGGGGAAAAATAACAAACAATAACACGGTGCACAGTCTGATATCAAAAAAGGAGATAAAGGCACACATCATTGATGTTGCAAAACAAAGTCTTGGTTTTCCTTGTGCACATGTAAATGCAGAAACAGAGTTTCTGAAAATCTAAACCCTGGAAGCCCTGGAAGCTCTGTTTTCAGTGACCTAAAATGGCGTTTATGTGTGGCCAAAGGGCCAAAATACATAGAAAAAGCTACGTTTTCCAAATTACCTGTATATGTGTGGACAAGGCTTAAGGATAGGAGAATAGGCTGCAAACAGCAGCATATTGGCACTTTTTAAAGGCGCTATGGTATGGTAAACAGTTACTCACGCATCCAGCAGTCACAGCAAATTTATATTTGGAGTCATGTTTATGTCAACAAGAAAAGCAATCTTCATATGATAATATTATGTTGAGAAAGAATATCTTTGCTTTGCAACTAGCTGCTAACGGTGTCTGTTTGGTGCTGAGTAGCTTGTGCGTGGTAAATTTTAAGAGACTTTTGGGCCTTAAGACCAAAACAATGGCCTGAAAGGCCCGGAAATGTTCTGGGGAATGGATGTGCATTCCTTTAAAAACGGAATGCCTGGCTTATTAATTCAGAATTTTTACAAAGGTCTCATAATTAGAAGAGCTACATCTCATTATTGCTAAAATTATTAATAAACTGTCATAATTATGAGACAATGTACGCTAGTCTCACGCAATATCACAGTCATCCAATGCGAGTTTCAGAACACCCAATAGTGCTCTGTAACAAGAAGCAGTTAACGGCTACTTCAGAATACTTATTTTTCCAAAACTGAAAAAAATATGGGCTTGTATTGATCTTTAAGCTCACATTTATTACATTAAATCAGGTAGTGCCATTGCCCTATCCTCTTAAGTATACTTATGACTGATAAACACCTAAACCTTCTCTCTCTATTTTTTCTTTTGGGAATGCTTCTGGTCATTTTTAAAGGGCCATTATTTTTCTGTTTTAAGAATCTCTAATCCAGTTCACGCAACTTGACCTCATCTTTGGACTGAGGCTACTTGAGGAAAACCTTATAGAAAAAGAGTGAAGGCCACAGCCAACCTGAGTGAATGATTTGCACCTTTTGTTAATTATTATTTCTCCTGTTTGTTGCCTCAGGAACTGGGGAGAGTGGAAAAACCACCTTCATCCGACAGATGAGGATCATTCATGGGCGAGGCTTCTCAGAGGAGGACAGGAAGGCTTTCGCTAAATGCATCTACCAGAACATCTTCACTGCCATTCAGGCCATGACAAGAGCAATGGCCATGCTCAGAATCCCCTACTCCAACCCACAGAATGAGGTAGACGGAGCATAAAGACACACGGACACACCCAGTTACACGTGAATACTTATTCATAAACACAAGCGCCACCACAGGTGTGCGGGTGTCTGATCAGACATGCACTCCCAGGATTTGTGAGATTATGCCCACATTGAAGAAGAAGCATCAAACACACTGGCACAGATATACTCACAGAGCATGCTGTAATCTATCAATAGCTGTCAGTTTAACTATAAACATGCACAAATCCTTGGTGAAAGGCATATGTTGATGGATTAATTGCACAGAGAACAATAAGATGTTTAAAAGACTTGTAGCATTCAATCCAGTGTAATTTAAAAAAATATATATTCAGTACATCATGAAATCTCTTGCTGTCCTCCAGATGTACGCTAAATGGCTGCAGGATGTAGACACAGTACAGGTCACCCAGCTGCAACGGGGTTACGTTGATGCAATCCGACACCTCTGGGCAGACTCGGGAATACGGGTCTGTTACGGCCGTCGCTGCGAGTACCAGCTCCTGGACTCCACAGAGTAGTGAGTAGCTGTGCTTTGCTAGAAGTCTAACCTGTACCACACCCTCTGTTAGGGCTGGGAGTCAGTTTCACATGATGAAATATTGTCACAACAAAATACCAACAATATCAGGATACAGGAAATGATGATAGGCACCAGGATTGCAAGAAAATGTATCACAATATCTGTGAAAAAGGAGGACACACACTTATTAACAAACTAAGTATCCCATTAACAAAAAGCAAAAATAATGTAGTTTGTCTTTATAAACTGTATATTTTACTTTAGATACATCAATGTTAAAAGTCCACTGCTAAAAGGTAGAATATTACACACACATTTTTCACTTATACCTTAACTTCTGTGTACACTATATGAACAGAAGTACTGGACCACACCTCTTAATCTTTGAATTCAGGTGTTTCCAGTTCCATTGTCATAGGTGTATAAAATCAAGCACCTATCCATGCAGTCTGTCTTTACAAACACTTGTGAAAGAGTGGTTCGTTCTGAAAGCTCACTGAATTTGAGCATGGTACTGTAATACCACCACTGCAAAAAGGCAGTTTGTGAAATTTCTTCCCTCCTAGATATTCAACGATCAGCTGTAAGTGGGATTGTTGCAAAGTGGAAACTTTTAGTAATGACAGCAACTCAGCCACAAAGTAGCTGTAACGTAAAGTTACAGAGATGGATTGCTGAGTGCTGAAGCACATACTGTGTAAAAGTCTCCAGCACCCTGCTACAGAGTAATAACGACAGAGTTCCAAACCTCCTCTGGCATTAACATCAGCACAGAAACTGTGCACCAGGAGATTCATGGCATGGGTTTCCATGGCTGAGCAGCTCCAGTACATGTAACGTGTAGGTGGCTCACTACTTTTGTCCATATAGTGTAACTATGGCTTTGGATGGCTGTGGCTCAGGAGGTAGAGCGGGTCATCTACTAATCTGAAGGTTGGTGGTTTGATCCCTGGGTACTCCAGTCTGCATGCCAAAGTATCCTTGGGCAAGATACTGAACCCCCAGTTGCAAGACCAAAATAAATAACCTTGTCTCTATAGACAAGAGAATGTGTGGAGGATGTTAAAGTTGTTTTAAAAATGTTGTTTTAGGTTTGTGCTTCTTCTGTTGAGATTATTGGTGTCCATTTTTGCTGTTTTTTTTGGTTTGGATAAAACAATGAGTTACATAATGGGCATTTTTGGACAGTTTATTGACCAAACAATGAATATATTTATCCAGAAAATAATAGATAAATTGCTGTTAAAAAATCATAGTGGCTGTTTATTATCAACGGGAAAATATATAACACACACAGTAGGTGTGAGCCTTATGGTTAAAGTATCTCAAGTGTCAAAGAACAAAGCCTGGGCTCAGCCTGCCTCTGTTTTCTCTCTTTTATACTGCTGTTCTGTTCTGTGTTTACCCGGTAGTTCAATCGTGGTGTGTGCTTGATAAGAGACAGGCAGTCAACATTAGCTAATGACAGCTTGCATCAACATGAGCCATAAAGCTGTGGTCTGTACACAGGCTGATGTGGACTCACTCCACTCCTTTCTTGTATTTTTAATCATTTTTTTTCTGTCATCACCGGTTCATCATAAGTCTTGTGTCACTTCAGTTTGTTTTACTCTGTCACTGCCAGATGCAAAGTAAACAGAGGCAATATGTTTTAGCATATGTTTGAACTCTCCTGTAGTGTCAGAAACAGATTTTTTTTTTTGGTGTTGTAAAATTTTCTCTTCCTTTGTGGCCCCTCACATCTCTCTTTCAGCTACATGAATAATCTGGACCGCATTGCCGCGCAGGACTACATCCCCACAGAACAGGACGTGCTGCGAGTTCGATTCCCCACCACGGGCATCCACGACTACTCCTTCACCATCAATACCATCACATTAAGGTGGCCAATCCTCAGATTTCTAAGCTCTCACAGGGACAAATCCAATACCTTCACTATTCACTGCGCTGTGAAAAAAATACTATTGACTCTTGCAGAGGCTTTGTCTCCTCACGCCTGTTTGGACGCAATAGGATCACATGTCTGATTGCCTCTATACAGAGTTCATGTGGGTTTTATTTTGAAAATGTGTAGGCACAGCTCTGACAACAGAGTCAAAGTTTAATTCTAAAGGATATTGTGTTCCTACATATAATAACACAGGCTCTTAGAACTATTTAAAGTGGACCTATTCTGTTTTTCTTTTTTGTCTTTCATATGTATACTGTTACAAAGGTGAGTGCTCTTATTAAACACAGTTTCAGAGCATGTACAAGTAATCAAAAGCTCAAACACTCACAGTTTCAGACAGTTTTTTACTCTTAGATCTTTATGCTGAGGGGATATCCTTAATATGGTCATCTCAGACAGCTCTGGCTTTGAGCACAGCAGCCCCAACGAACACTGTTCAAACCTTCTGTTTATGAGAGGCAGCCAATCAGAAGAAAGCGGGCTTAAATGGAGGTAAAGGTAGATGATGTAAAACTGCTTGTGTCCGACAGAGGATGAACTGAGGGGCCGCACCAAGGCCCAGTATAAGATAGATAGGGTTTATTTTAAACTGTGAGTCCAGGAGTATAAATATGTAGCTGTAAATGAACATAATAGGTTCACTTTAAACTGAAGAGAGAATATATGTGAGTCATTTAATGGCAAAATAAAACGGTGAATGAAAGGGCAAGAGGCATTTTTGTCCTTTAGAAAAGTGCGTCATATTCTAAGAGGGACATGTTGTCAGTATCAGGTATGTCTCCACTTCACAACCCAGCTCATTAGCAGCTGTGTGAAAGACACATATGGATGTGAGTAGTATGTAGGCACTGGAACAGTGGAAAGTGTTTGTTTTTTACTTTGTACATCAGCAGATTGGAGCTCATGAATGAATTAATGAAGTTTTTTTTTTTGTTTGTTTTTTTTAATTAATGAATATAGCGTTTTGTATACAACCATACCCACCCTGCATGGGCTTAGAAGACCATAGAAGGTAGATGAAGACAGATGGTTTCAAATAATAATACAAAAAGTCCAAAAAATAAGAAACTCTATATGAATATTCTTTCCAATAACATTTTCAAACTAAATGTTCACACAGAATGGTTTTCTATGTGATACTGGAGACATTAAAGTAACTACTTAATAAACAGTCAGTTTCCAGGCTTTCCTGACAAAGTAATCAAACATATCATAGCATTTATTACTTCTAGGCTGGACTATTGTAATTCACTATTATCAGGTTGCTCTAAAAGCTCCCTGAAAAACCTTCAATTAATCTAGAATGCTGCAGCGAGAGTACTGACAGGGACTAGAAAGAGAGACCATATTTCTCCCATATTAGCTTCTCTTCATTGGCTACCAGTTAAATCCAGAATTGAATTTAAAATCCTTCTCCTCACATACAAAGTCTTAAAAAATCAGGCCCCATCATATCTTAAAGACCTCATAGTACCATATTATCCCAACAGAGCACTTCGCTCTCAGACTGCAGGCTTACTTGTGGTTCCTAGGGTATTTAAAAGTAGAATGGGAGGCAGAGCCTTCAGCTTTCAGGCCCCTCTCCTGTGGAACCAGCTCCCAGTTTGGATTCGGGAGAC
>VUQI01047046.1:0-12785 GCA_015106735.1 Paratilapia polleni | reverse complement strand
CTGTCTGACTTGATCTGAAGCACGTGTTTCTACACTGATATTACATGGCTCTGCTCCCAATTTAGATACATGCAGAAAAAATCTGCTGACAGTAACATCTGTGTCATTCCACGTTTAGATGCATCTTCATTAGTGGGTGAGACGGCGCTCTGAAAACATTACATTTTATTTTAGCATGAGTGTGATGCAAGAGAAGTCAAGCCTGCAGAACAATGTTAGTTAACATGTAAATATTGTATACAGTGCGCACTATGTGTAAAACAAATACATTAACCAACTGTACTCATTTGCTAGAGGGCCTTTTTACATGTCTTCAAAAGTTTAAAGAGAAAGCAAGCAAGTTAAACATCCATTATTAAACAAAACTGAACCACTTTATTAAAATTTAGCAAAGAGACACTATATCTGGGCCAAAGAAGACACCAAAGTACACTTGTTAACTAACGTTTTAGTGCTGATGAAGACACGCTGCACATTAAAATGTTAGCAATTTAATAAACCTAGGGTGTTAAATGAATATGAGTGGTCCAGTGCTTTCTTTGAGTTCAGTCTTTGTGAAATGACCCAGAGACACTCTTCTCTTTCTCTGCTACACTGTCTGCTTCTGTGAGGTGTCTGAAGCGCACCTCTTTATATTTCCTTCAAATCTCTTCCAGCCCTGTCATTAAAAAGACGGCTCCGGAGTTTTTTTTACTGTATGAACTACTTTGAAAATGGAAGGACAGATGGAGTTTTATTCCAATTCTAAAATAAGATCTCAAGGGGAAATGGTGGATGAAGGAGTCTCCGCCTGAATTACAAAAGAGTCCATTTATTGGCACTTGCTTTACGAAGTACACTGTAGTGACATGCACCATTTGCCCTAATGGTGGCACAGTCTTAATTCTACAGCTCCTGGAAATAGAAAGTTTGCTATTCTTGATCTGTTTAATTGGTAGTTGTGGACAAATTAGATCTGCAATCACATTAGAAATTCAAAATGTGGCTATTGCAGAAGGTGGTTTTTATGGACAGTAACTAAGCCTCTGCTGCAGCACCTTGCAGGTCTGTGACAGTACTGGTAACCATTGGAAACTATGTCTTCTATGCAGAGGACAAAGGCAAACCTGAAGGATGGGACCTGCCAATGATTCCCCCTCGTGTGCAGCCACAAGACTCGCAGGCAATGTTGATTTACCGACAAAAACAAGGTCCCCCTCTGTGTGAGCCAATGTTGGTGTGGAACACACCACTCAAACAGGATATTTCACTCTTTACTGGAGCTCATCTCTCAAAGGTAATGGCTTGGAAAATCTGGACGTCTTTAAAAGGCAACAGAGACTACAAGACTATTATACATTTCTTATCCTACTGACATTGCCATCACAGCTTAGACAAGTTGACACAGAGGGTCACTAGCTTATTACGTTCTCCTAAGCATTATGGTTAAAGGAAATGCTATCATAGAGACTTCATGTACTGATGGCTGCCAGTGAGCATGGCAGGCTGCTACAATGTCAATCCAAACCACTACTCCTACAGTACCAAAATCATTTCAGGCTCTTACAGGATGTGAAAGTTGGAATCATTCCAGGAGTAGTGGGTGACAGCTCAGCCTATTGTGTGCCACAGGCTTTTTAGTGGCACCTTGTATATCTGTAGGATTTTAGGTTCAGAAAGCACCTTCATCCAATAGGTGATCAGGCCCCAGCAAACCATCTATTAAAGATTCTGAAAACATATCTGTGCACCACAAGAACATGCGGTCAATAGTTAGTGTACATGACTTACCTCGCTAAGCCGGCTTATACTTTAGCTCATAGCACTCCTAAGCTTCTTAACGAGTAAGCTCAAACTGAGCTAATTATTCATAGACAACCTCCGTCTCATGGAACACAGCCAGGAACGAGTACCTAGTATCATAAATTTGGCACTGTAACATATGGAAGCTGTGTAATTACCTAGTTAAAA
Source organism: Paratilapia polleni (assembly GCA_015106735.1). Taxonomy (NCBI): domain Eukaryota; kingdom Metazoa; phylum Chordata; class Actinopteri; order Cichliformes; family Cichlidae; genus Paratilapia; species Paratilapia polleni. The sequence goes on along the minus strand of VUQI01047046.1, from coordinate 10,835 downwards.
AAAAAAACACATCCATTAACATACTGTATGTACTGCATGGATTGTTCAATACAAACGTGACACTGCTCTCTTATAACCTCATTATTCTACAAGGTAGTCTCAGGGCTTTTGTCAGTCACAGTCTTTTGCTTCTGGTTTGGCTTGATATGCTTAAACTGCGTTTATAGCTATATCTTGATATTTGTGTGAGCGGTAGTTGTGATTTCTTTTATGTCTTCTGATTCACAGCTGGCTTCTGTCCTCAAAGATTTAAATGCTGACTCATACTGTTAATTGTTGTTCATCTTAATATGGCTTTCCCAAGTGCTTTTGTCATTTTAATTTAGTTACTTCAAAGTCAAAACTCTCTTTCATTGTGCTGTTCAGTTGTGTTGCTCACTCAAACCAGAAACACTGAGAACACTGTGCAAATCATATTAGGGGGATTTTGAGTTTGTGAAGATTAAAATTTCCTACATTTGTAAGAACTGTGTCACTGCAAATATGTTATATAAAATAGCAGTGCACTATAAGGAGCAAAACATGCTACTGGACTTTTCCCTCATAGTTTTACATATGTTGTGTCTATAATCCTAATAAAATAAATAGTTGATCAAAAAGTTTCCTCATCAGCTTAAATACATTTGCTTCTTAACTTCAAAATAACAAATGGCACTATAACAGCATACCATCAACAAAGACACCTCATTACATTTACACTCTAAAGCCTGTTTGAGCTTCTTTTCTGGCACATCTACATCGATTTCCCCATGTATGAAAAATGCTCGCTGAGGCACTTCATCACCTGCCATACTGACAACTTTATAACTTCATTTTGGTTATTAGCATATTACCTAAAAACTAATTTATGAAAGACTATTGGAGCACCTTTGAGGATCACTGTTGTGCAAAGTAAACATAATTGTCTATGTAAAATTCTACGGTAATCTGATCAAACACAATTGACAGCGTTACTAACAAAGATAAAATAATACAGTGAAGATAATCATGTATTTGAATAATACTCAGGTAGACTTTTCTATCGGAACTTGAACTTCATCTGTACTTGCATTATAATGTCAGGGGCAGTAGGAAAGTGGTGAAAGTAGCTGTGCATGGGGTGCTTTTTATAGACTCAAACTAAATCAAGTAAAAATAAGACCCCACTTTCTATGAATATATATAATATGTATAAAAATTATGGTGATGCCAGCCAAATTAGATGTAAATGGTATGCAAAATACCAAAGAGAAAAAAATCTGTATCACCTTTCTCTGGTGTGCATACATTATATACATTATGTGAGAAGATTCAATTTACTCCTGAAAGCAAATGATGGTAATAATGTCTGAACTGAGTTAAATTTTTATGACTCAAAACAGAAAAAAAATAATTTCAAAGATGAAATTGAAACTTTTCTATCGTTTCCTTACTTTTCACACACGTGCCTTCTGAGAATGACAAGATAAACATGCAGTGGATTTTTCATCAACAAAATGACATTACATTACATTACAAAGACATTTCAGCCAGTTTGACCCATCACACAATACCATCTGATCGGGCTCAAATTCATACTGCAGCATGGTAGCGATCCCAAATATAGATCCAAAGTCATATTCAGCAACAAGATGAACAAGGGGCCCCGCAGCAGATGGCATGGGCCTCGTGGAGCCCTGATATCAACAACATGGAGACAGAACTGAGACAGACTAAATCCAGACAACTGTCACAAGCTGTCGAAGATGCTTGGAACAACCTACCTGTCAAGAACGGGTGGGACAGAATATCCACGCGGCAATTGATCATATCGTTTCCTCTTCAGACACATTATCGATACACTGGCACCAAATATTGATGCAATATTTTTATTAAAACCTGAAACCTTTCTAAACAGATTCTGCCACCAGTTTGGCTTAGAAGAGTCACTACCTAATGCCCCATGATGGTGCTGCTTATAAAATGAATGCAGGGAGAAAATGGCAGACAGACAGGCAACATCAGATAGCGTATTAACTACACTGACACCCCAATAAATAATAATGATGATGATAATACGCACACACACACACACACACACAAACACACACACACACACTCACACCATAGTGCAATGATTTGTCTTTTCAGTATTTTTACTACTTTACCCACACAGATCAAGTGATCTATCATGATAGTTTTACTTTGAGGTTCCCATCCCTACTGTCAAGTACCTTGAAAATTGTGTGTAAGCCTACAAAGGTGCGGTTTAAAATAACAACTACTCATGCATGTTTTTTTCACAGCATCTGAACTTTACTTTTAATACCCAAAATTCTGCACAGGACTGTATCTGACTATCTGTTGAAGCTATCCAACTCAGATGTTGATTTTCCAGTACTGCTCAGCCTTTGTTTAACATCAACCAAAATCTATTCGCAGTCCTTAGATTTTAAAAATATCACGTTACCTCAATAAACAGTAAGGACGGTGCGAGTGTTCACTGAGTCCAGAAGTGATTACATGTCTGTACAATAAAATATCTGTTTTTTTGCACTTTAATGCTGTACAAGATTCTGAAAACAGTAGAAACATTATAGGGTGAGGATATAAGAGAAACCATGAACACTACTGTTTGTATCAAGTGAAGTACAATGTAACAGGCCTCACTGCCACATAAGGTATTTTACCTAGAGCCAAATAATTTGGAATCTATTAAGTGTGCTTGGACCAGAATGTGCTGTAGGCTCATCAGCCATATGTTAGGCCACCGATTAGATGAGAACCATGCTGAGAGAAACACTACCCCTCAAGTCAAACACGAGGGTGCATCTGTTTTGAGAAGGCTTTTTTATATCTTCACGTCTCTTTATTGCAAATCTAATTGAAAAGGATGGCTGATTTAAAGTGTCACTGCTTGCCAACACATTACCTGCTTTGCTACAACCAGCTTCCATCAGTATATTTTTAAACACCTTTTTTTTTTTTTTCTATATTTTGTCAGTTTCACTTTCCAACAGCTTGTGCCTAAAATATAGTGGAAAACAATGGACAGAAAGAAAAGTGTGATATATGTGTCTTTGCTCAAACACAAAATATGATGATTACATGACACACGCTTTATCCAGCTGAGCCACCAGGATGCCACAAACACCTAACAGGTTTGAGGGATGTTTGCAGCCATGGCAACACAGCAAATAAGACCAATGTGTCTTATCAACAAGCCTACAAAGGAAGGAAAACTAAAAAGCTGAGACACAATGCCACACGAGTGAAAAAGTAAATGCCACTGTCAACAGGCTCAAGTGAAAGGGGAGTTTCAGGAAGAAAATCTACTCAAAGCTCTAGATTTCCACATTATCCCAATACATCTTCTGTAGTTTTTCTTGTGGACTAAAAAATTTAGTTATTAGGCCACATTACAAATGCCAGTAAATTCCATTTTTACCTCCACAATTTCTTTAATGTATGATTTCAAATTGAAAGATCTGGTGGTTATTTGTTATGATTTCATGGAAAATTACTGAGGACTGTAAAATGCACAGTGGGTTTCACTGTCTAATATGACAAAGTCACTTCCAACAGAGCTACAAAACATGATGATTACATGACACACACTTCATCCAGCTGAGCTACACAAGTGACAGCCAGCTGCCAGATTAGACAGTCAGCTGTCTAATCTCAAAATTACTGACATGTCAAAATTCAAAGACTTTTGCAACTGTAAAGATATTCATGAGGAATTCTATAATTTCATGATTGAAGCTGACCCTTAAAGGTTGTAAAGTACTTCATATTCCAGATGAACACGTTGCTCTCAAATATTCTCGTTAATGTTGATACATGTGATTCCTGTTTTTACACAATTAGGCCAATTTGAGAAAAAAACAATCTGCCAAGATAGAAATACTCACTGGCCACTTCATTAGGTACATCTGCTCAGCTGCTTGTTAAAACATATCACATGGCATTTGGGCATGTAGCATGATCAAGGATATCTGCTAAAATTAAAAAAAAAAGTAGCATTAGAATAGAGGGGGGAAAGATATACAGTAAGTGACTTTGACTGTGCAATAAATGGTTTACCTGTTTCAGAAACTGCTGCTCAGCTGGGATTTTCACACACAATTGTTGCAAGGTGTCGAGGGAACAGTGTAGAAAAGAAAAGAAAAAAAATACACAAAGAGCGGGGTGGTGTTACTGGGTAAAAACTGCCGTGTTGATGGCATAGGACATAAAAGAATGACCAGACTGGTTGGAGCTGATAGAGAGACAACAATAACTCAAATAATCAGCCAAGAAATGCAGAAGAGCCTCTATGAACGCACAACACATCAAACCTTCGAACAGATGGTCTTCATCTGCAGAAAACTACACCGCGTACCATACCTGTCAGCTAAACACTAACTGAGACTACAGTGGGTACAGGCAAAACGAAATTGGACAGTGAAAAAAATGTGATTCAATATTCAGAGGGTAAGGTTAGAATTTGGCATAATCTACATTAAAACATGGGTTCATCCTGCCTTGTTTCAACAATTCACTCCAGTGGGGGTGTGATGGTGTAGGAGATATTCCTGGCACACTTCGGGCCCCTTAGTGCAAACTAAGGGTTGGTACCAAAGCCCCACATTAAACAGGCAGAGAGCTAAATTATGAAAGACCAGGGTAACGATAAGTTCTGACGTTATCTGTGCTGCTTGTGGTAGCAGAAATATTAAGGCAACCATTATCCTGTTTAGTATTGCTAAGTAAATGGTATCTCACAGATTAAGACATTTGAAGAAAACATTTTCTAATAGCTACTTTTAGCAGGATAGTAGTCCTGTCACAAAGCTCACATTATCTCAGACTCCTCAGTTTCAATGTGGTCTCTGAGAAATGCTTTCAGCACCCTGCTGAATCTATACCACGAAGAACTGAGGCAAAAGGGATACAAGAAACTTCAAATAAAACGTGGACAGTGAGTATATATGTACTTTATGTTGTAATTCCATTTTGATCCCCTATTTAAACAACAGCATTAGGAAAATGCCTGTGTAGTCTAAATACAGTCAAGTTGAGATACAACAGAAGTGCTTAACTGCTGAAAGTCTTATCACAGTCACTCAATCGACTTTTCCTCCCTAACGGTGGATCAAAGGGGTATCCATCTGCTATTACCGAGCGAATGCCATGCGCTCTTTCAGTATGAGGATTTCTCAGACGTTATCTCCTTTTCATCCTGAAATGGAGCTTTATTTCCTCTGAGACATGCACTAAGCACATAGCAGCACCCAATCATCCAGCAAAACAAACAAAGTATGAGGCAAGGGGAAAGGGCATTTTAGATATCTCCGTTTGTCATATCAACATGCAGCATTTCAGCAATTAGAAGATGTACTGTATTTGTGTCATTTATGGATACTTTATCTGAGGAAGAGAAGGTGACAGAGGCCAAGCTGAGCCAGTAATTGCTGAAATTCACTTTTTAGCTCAACCATGAAAATCCTCACAAATTTAAGTTCCCTTTGCCCAGGAGGATTAAAAATTAGATATACCAACAGCAAAATGCTCCTTAAATTAATGTTATAATACCTTTATAAGACAACACTTTTATCAAAAGTTTGTGATCCTTTTGAATCTATGAAAACTAAAACTAGAAGACTGAGTGAAGTGCTGCTTTCTAAAGTTACATCTGTGATAATTAAGACTATATGGAATAAGAAACTGAACCAATGCACTCAATGAATTGGTAGAGATTTGGCATTAAAAACACACATTTCAAACCTATTTCAAAGTTTCACAGTTTAACAGTAGATAGTTTTATAACTTTTCCATACAAAAGACTTTTTTTTTCAAAAAGCCAGTTTTTCAATAGTCAGTAAATATTTTTTTACAGCACCAAATATGCCCCTGTTGCAATTTCTGATTAGAACGAATTTGCTTCAATTCTTTTGTGTTAGTAAACTGATTTAGAGCCAAAATGATTAGTCAAGTTGGTCAACTGAAAAACAAGCTAACCAGATGCAGCTTGTATATCCTTTTAGCCTGAGTGTGACTTTTGCATGCACATTTTATGTGATGTGATCGTTTCCAATAAAGTTGAGGAATGAAATGACTCATAATTTGCAGAATAATGCACAGCAAGAAGCATGCAAACACTGCACCCGGTCTTAAAGCGTTAAACAATTATATGAGTAATTTTTCTAACAAAGTCAAAAACTACCAAATGTTCTATGGTTTAGACTTTCAAGAGGATTCACTGTTTGTCTTTACAGTATATCATACTGTACCTTTGAGTAAAGATTCATCACTGTAGACTCCTTGGAGTTGATAAGTTATATTGTGTTTTCTTTATTTTTCATGTTTTTATGTTTTTTTTGTATCTGCCCTAATGAAAAAAAAATTTCCTCTTGCAGGACAATAAATATATTATATTAACAAAGCTTTTTGATTTTTTTATGTTTCACCTTTTTCGACCAAAAAAAGACTACAGATTCCTTAGATGACTGTATGAACACACTGTGAGACAAATTGGTACAGAAAGTGTTCAGATCCTTCACTTATCATCTGTAAAGAAATGACAAGTTATTAAATAAAGTTTTCACTACCACCGAAGTCTCCTAAGTAAAACCACTCACTCTGGAGAATAAACGTTTGGAAACTTTGAAGCGTGCATTTGTGCAGAATGGTGAATCTGAGGTCATGTCTTTACAGTACAGTTCAAATCTGAAGGACAGGACTGCAGTCTTTAACCATTCATCCATTAAAACATCCGGAAGAAGGCTGACACGCTTTAAAAATGTCCTACATCACTAATCTTGGCCAGCATAAATGGGGTCCTTTTAGTCAATAGACACCCAGCTAACAAAGACTACATCCAGTCATCATCTATCAAGTCCCACAACGGATAAAGTAGTTTGTCAAACCGATCTAATCAACTGATCTTGCTGAAGCCCGTCTAAGGGCATCATCAATAACTGCAAGCATGGATGGCTCCGAAAGACCTAAAGCTATTGCCAGCTGGAAGATAATCACTCTTGAACATTATCACTTTCCATTACTGGGCTGGTTTGTTTGGTATTTTTGCTACATAGTATACTGATGTCATTATCAAACCATAAAGCTTTCATAGTGTTTCACATCTCAGTGCCGCTCATATGAACATGATATACAGCTGACCTTCTACTGGGCACTGTTTTCTCTGACACGAGTGTGGTTGGCATGTCTCAATGCATCTTGACAGACAGACAGGCTGAGGCTTAAGTCTGTGATTCAACTGCTGTTTTTCTCCCAACAGTGAAAGTTGAGTTTGTGTAGCTTTTGTTTTGCCACTTCACATCTCATGTAAGTCAATGTCACCCACCTGCCTTGAGTGCAGCCCCTTACAAATGATTCCCCGCATCACAAAACACTGAGTTGAGAAAATGGCATGCAAACGACCCATCCTTCAGCTGATACTTCTTATGTAAGCATGCCAGTATCACAAAAAAAACCCCACCGTCAATCCACTGGCAGTGCTGTGACTCAGCATGACTCCAGAGATATATTAATATTTTAAGAAAGCAGTATTTAAGTGGAATAGTACCATCGATACAGTCAACCCCTGCACATACTGAGTGGAAGAAAATACTCTGTATGAGCATTTCACAGTATTCATAATTACGACAACATCATCGAGTCAGATAAAGACATTTGGCAGGGGTCTGATCATCCCAGCACTGAGCTGACCACAAGTGTGCAACACAAAGTAAAGTGGTGTGCTGGATTAACAAGATTCAACTCATTAACTTGGACAAATTTCAGGTTATAAAAGACACAACAGACAGTCACACTTCACTTACTGCAATACAGGTTACTGTCTTTAAAGTAAAGAAAGCTGGTGGGGCTTTCCTAAAACTACTTTATGGACTCCAGAAGTTTTAATTAAAGTCATTAATCCTGATCCCGACTTTATAATCACGATGTCTTTGGACAAAATTACTACACACCTACGTTTTTTTTTTCTTTCACACAATGCACAGTCCTTCTTAGTAACAAGCCCAAGAAGAATACTGCACATGTGCAAACACCTCCTGCTGCTTGCTCCGCTGTGCCACTCACTGAACAGGGCAGACCAATAAGCCCTCCAACTAAACCATCAAACTGATGCTGTTTGTTCCTACCATATGAAACAGCCCAAGTGTTTCTGAAGCAACATCTACAACTGTTTCCACTTTAAGTCCCCAATAGGAGGTAGATGGGATGAGGTGGCACAAACACACCAGAATTTTGGCCAAAAGACTGTAGTTAGAGTCTTGTCTAACACCATTTTTAACTTTTCCTCTGTTTACTTCTAGTTAACGTTTTATTGTCACCTGTTCTGGCAACTGTTTGCCCAAAAAGTCACTAGATTTGCCATTAAGAGCTTTTATGAAAAAAAAAAAGACAAGAATAAGGTGAGCAAAGCTTAATGATGAAAGTTGTTATTGTATCCAGGGATTACTTGAGCTGGAGGTTGTGCCAAGTGATCTCGGGATTCAACAATGGTCAGAGTGAACAGAGTGAAGTTCATGCTTGTATCACTGCACTCTTTGAAATGAATGTGCATTTGCAGATTTGTTATCTTTCTCCTCTCCTCAACTTTTTTTCTCAATGAGCATGTGTCTTTGTTGGCTGCACTATGTGTGGGCACAGTCAAGAGTGGAGGAGAAGCAGGTGAGCCGTTTTACACATATAAAAACACATTGAACAAGTTCGTAGAACTACAGACCAGAGGAAAACAAGTTTTTAAAAAAGAAAAAAAAGAACACAGCAAGTGTTATGACTTGTTAGCTGTTCAGCTGATATCCCTCTACATATGGTCACTAATTACAATTTAATTACAGCTAAATCAGTCATTGCGTGTGAACAAGGTTCTCCTGCTGATATAGCCTACCTTCTTTCTCTACATGATGGAAGTGGGAAAATATTCCCCAGTGTTTGTGTGCATTTCTCCTTCACTGGCATTGGTAAGAGAGCGCTGTTGTGTTTTGTTTTTTGTTTTCTTTTGTATTTGGTCCACACAGTATGCATTATGGGCGGTGGTTAGTGCTACCTTAACAGGTGCACATTAACCCTTCCCCCGTCCGGCCCCAGCGGCGACACACAGGGGGACGACAGGATGATCAGACCTTTCAGTTCATCCCCCTCCTCCACAGATGATATTGATGAATAGATGGCAAAGTAGGGAGAGAAATAGGTCAGAAACTTACACAGAGACTGTAAGTGACTATAAACCAGTCTGATATGCTTCATAAATAACATACATGTTGATGTCTACTAATTTTTTTTTTTAACAAGATGTAGGCCTACTTGAAATAAGCTAGTAAAGTGTTAGGTTGAACTAGATGGCAGTCTCAAATTTAAGTTAAAATGCAGAGCTCAAGAGAGCAGAATATGAAAGCATTTAAAATTCATCCGTTTGATAATTTCCTAGATATAACATCATTAATGTCTGTGTATATTTAAAATAATGTTGAATTTAAATTAATTCCCTTTCAGTGTAATTATTTAAAAGATTGGACTCCACATTCTTACATGTGATGAAGAGAGATTTAACTGACAAATTCAGAGGGCTGCCAGTCATAGGCCTATTCTTTAAAGTATAAACTGTCTTTGATTCAAGTATAGGCCTTTCTATGTGCAAATATTCTGCCTGTCACTGTTGCCTATGGCCTTGCACCAAAGAGCCTCCCAACATAAATCCCACTTTAACACCTGATCATTTACCTATAATAAGCTGGCCTTCCACGAGCCTTAAACACAGACATTGTGCTGTTATAGGTGTTATAGACTATATTTGGCTGAAGCTCCATTGTGTTTGGCAGTAACTACACAAAGCAAGTGTACAGTTGAGCTACTTAACATGAGGCTCCGTTCCAAAAGAAATAACGTTTTTTTCTGGGATACTGTCAGTGCCCTGCTAAAGGACAGAAGCGTCCTCAAAAAGGTTTTTGACAGAAATTCTTTTTGTTTCATTGTTTTGTTTTTTTTCCTTGAATGCATTTCTTGTTTCAGCAAGGTTACTGCTCACTGATTGGAAAATTGTGCAATGACTGAGTTTTAATCACATCACATTGTAGAATAAAACAAAAGTCTCAGGAAACTTCTCAGCTTGTCCCATCTTATCATTGGCCAAAGCTGGTCCTGTAAATATGTACAAATTAACTAAACAGGCTAACATAGTGGAGTAGGTTTAACAGACAAAGACACTAAGGATAGACAGATGGGTACACAAACAACAGGCACATACATTCAATATTGTATTATAATAATACACACATTGTGGGGAATTTGGAGGAATTATTAGGCTTTATACCTGGCTCTGGAAAAAATTACGAGACCAATGCAAAATTACCAGTTTCTCTGATTTTGCTATTTATAGGTATATGTTTGAGTAAAATGAACATTTTTGTTTTATTCTATAAACTACTCACAACATAACTCCCAAATTCCAAATACAAATATTTTCATTTAGAGCATTTATTTACAGAAAATGAAAAATGGTCAAAATACCAAAAAGGTCCAATTGTTTTCTGACCTCAAATAATGCAAAAAAACAAACAAGTTCATATTACTATTACTGTTTTAACTTAGGAAGTGTTCAGAAATCAATATTTGGTGGAATAACCCTGATTTGCAATCACAGCTTTCATGTGTCTTGGCATGCTCTCCACCAGTCTTTCACATTGCTGTTGGGTGACTTTATGACATTCCTGGCGCAAGAATTCAAGCAGCTCTTTTTTTTTTTCACTGGCTTTTTTCTAGCTTTATACGACTTGAGCCCTGCCTCTAGGAGCCTGTTTCGAACCGTTCTCGCTGTGCACTTCACCCCTGCCATTTGCCATTCTTTTTGTAGGTCACTTGATGTCATC
>VUQI01047045.1:0-12211 GCA_015106735.1 Paratilapia polleni | reverse complement strand
TTATCTTAAACAGACCGTTCATGCTCAAAAACCCTCCAATGTGGCTGAATTAAAACAATTCTGGAAAGAAGTGTGGGCCAAAATTCCTCCACAGTGATGTGAAAGACTCACTGCCAGTTATCACAAATGCTTGATTGCAGTTCTTGCTGCCAAGGGTGGCACAACAAATTATTAGGTTTAGGCCAGGTAGGTTTGGATGTCTTTTTTTCCCCCTTAATAAATGAAATCTTCATTTAAAAACTGCATTTTGTATTTACTCAGGTTATCTTTGACTAATATTAAAATTAGTTTGATGATCTGAAACATTTAAGTGTGACAAATATGCAAACAACTAAGAAATCAGGAAGGGGGCAAACACTTTTTCACACCACTGTAAAATAGGTTGCAATCAGGTAACGACCTAAAAGTGTAGACTGTTTTATAGTAATGACTTTCACAAACAGTAGTTACCAACAGGTTTCCTTAAGATGAATTTCTGTTTATTTTTGAGTAACAAATCTGACTATCAGAAGTATCAATTCACAAAAAATGTGACCTCCTCTCAGACAAAATCTCACGTACAAAACTTTCAACCTAAATCTTTATTCCTGAAATATTTTTTACAAATACATATTAATTTTGTTTTTAACTGAAAAGTTAATTTATCTTACTTAAATACACAACTCCTAAAACAAAATCTAAGCTCTGTCTTGCAGTTCACTCTTCCTTCGTTCAAACTGTCAAGCTAGCTCTGCATCTCACACTTACAGGGCACTATAGTGCAGAACCAACAGCCTTCTCTCCTCATCATGGTGATACAGTGATACATTAACAATAAATAATGAAGAAATTCATCAGAAGAGACTTTGCATATAGATAGCCTACTTAAGCCGGAAGCGACTATTAACATAACTTGCTGGAGACTGGAGGATAATTAGAGTGGCTCGCCTTCTTTCCTTTCCTTTTCTGTGACTAATAGAGATGCAATAGCGACAGAGGGAGGATGCTGTTGTCACAAGACTATGGTTCATCAAAAAGACAGCAAACTCTTGAAAAACTTGGGGGGAACCCTTAAAGTCTGCAGATGTGCATAGGGGCTACAGTAATCAGAGAACTGTTTTTAAGAGGAGATAACAGTCTGCTGTTGTAAGTTGTATAAAAATGTAATTTCTAAGGAAATGATTGCTTGCTCAATAGGAGAATTTGCAAAGTTAGATGTTGTGAATCATCCTGATTCCTGATATTACAGCCAGAGGATTTTATTTTATCTTCAGGAATATGCAACTTGTCTCACCTCATTCAGTGTTAAGGGACTTTTCAGGCCCATTTAAGCTAGTGACAGCCCAAGTGCCCCCACATTTTGTTTTTAGGCCAAACATTTATCCTAATCCTAACTTTGCATGTAAAAATGTTATGACAGACTAATTACACTGTAACTGTGTGTAGTGTCCACTCATTGGCTCCTGTAATTGGGATTCTTGTGAACCAGCTGGTCTTAACCTGACAGATGATGCTCTAATTCCTGTTGGGTTGCTCCTAGATCCCTTCCAATACCTACTTAATTCTACAAATCTCACAAAACAGTTCATTAAACACAGGATATATTAAATATCATCAGGGTTTAGGCTCCATCCATCAAACATTCTGTCTTTACTGCCTTTGGCTACACAAGATAAGATAGGGTGGTAGTGGGGTGTGGGGGTATGTTGGTGGTGAGTTTGGCTGACTTTCAGACTGAATGAAAAACATTGCCTATTGTGTAATTAATGTTGGCAGAATGACAGCAATTTTTAAATATGTTTGCACCCATTTTCCTCATAACCTTTCCAATCTGCTGTTTGCTGCTGTCAATAGCTATCGCTAAAGCCAGTTGTTATGGAAACTGTGGCTTATTAAGGATGTTAATGCTCTATGCCTGGTGTTTTAATACTCGCTCTCTGTAACACATGGCTCTCATTTTCTTGCCAGTTCATGTAATATGGATTAAAAAACAACAAAGAACTGTCTAACAACTAGTGTAGCTGAGGTTTGGATGACACTGCAAATTAAGGAATGCAGTACATGCCAAAAAATTTGCTGAGGCACTATGATTATGATGCACACAAACTTTCTTAAGGGCACCACCTGCAGGGTCAGGTGATATTTAAACAGCTGGAGATCCCACAGCAATTATATCACTACATTTTGCAACTTTAGATGGCAGATACAAAATAACACCCTTCCCTATGATTTCCACAACCAAGAAAAGCCTGCAGGTGTTCTTTGGGATATTAGCTAAAGAAAAAAAATGCTGTGTCTGTGTTTTCTCACTGGTCTTTAGGCTGCTATCACATTCTCCAAGAAATAAAAAAGAATGGGACTCTGTTAAGTGTACAGCTCAACATTTATTATTTATATATTTGAGCCAAGACTAGAACTGATGTGTAAATATTAGTATTTTGCCCATGAATCTTCAGAGGGCACTTGTTTCTTTGACATCAGTTTACTAGCAAGAGTGGCATGTTAGCAGTGCAGCCTTCTGATTTGAAAAGTGTCATGCTGGAGACCTGAAAATTGATTCAAGGACATGACAGAGCCCATATGCTATTACTCATGTGCATGACTGCTGCTCTCTAAAGGTTTGCTCGAGACTGCCAGTCATGCATGCCAGGGCAAGAGTGAGATGTTAGTTAGTGAAGACAAAAAGACATCAAGATAAAAAAAATACTTTGCATGTCAGCCTTTATTTTTAATGACAAATTGAATCCTCATTCATGGATGAAATCAGTCCTGCAAAAACGTGTGGAGGGATGTTCTGTCATTCTTTAAACATGATTCTTTTCAGCCGCTCTGTGCTGGAGGGGTTTTGTTGCCTTCTACATTCCACTTTAAAATACTCCAAAGGATTGGATTCAAGTCAGGGGATGTAGTCAGTCAGGTCATAGTGTTAAATTTGTCATCTTCAAAAAGCCTTGTGTGTTTGTTGCAATGTGCATGGTATTGTTGCCACTTTAGAAGACACACCCCCACCATGCTCCTTGAAACTGGAAAGGCCATCTTTAAAAATCATATCACCCATAGTTTTTACACATACACAGCTCCTTATATGAACAATCCCACATCCATGTCCCAGACTGGACTTTGCATTTGCTTTGTGAGTCCTGTCCAGGTCCATGCTAAAAATGCTGCACCCCAAGTGATCAATATATAAATAAAATAAAATAAAATAAATTTTGGACTTAGCTGACAGAAGTGTGGACTGTCTATATTTATTTCTTTTCAATTTCATGTAATGCCCTTTGCACTATTTGAGCATTTACAGAAGCACCCATTTTACTTCAGGCAGTTCCTTATAATGTGGGATCATGTGGCATTAGACACAGCCCAGGCCAAAAATAAATAAATAAATAAATAAATAAATAAAGCTGTAGTGTTTACAGGTTCTTTTCTAAGCATGTTCATGCAATTATCCTTAATTGGAAATTACATGTGTACTCACTTTTGTTGCATTGCTTTTGTACTGTTTTTAATTTAGCCTGTCAGTGTTTAATTATACATAAGACCTTAATTAAAATATAGTTATTATAAGATGATGAAATTTTAAAATAATTTATAATGCCAGTAACACTGCACAAAGCTGTACTCAGTTTAGTTGTATGCTTTATACATATTGTATACTATGGATGAATCTATACAGAAATGCATGACACTGATGCTGCTTATAAATATCAAATTTAGTATGACAGGTCATGATTTCTTTGTACCATGTGAGATAGAATTCAAGGCAATGGGTTTTTTTTAGGTCGTCTGTGATTTCTGACAAATGACTATTTCTACAACAATAACAACAACATGTCAAATAACAATGTTTAAAAATCACTGACAATGTGAAAGGAGTTGCCTGTAGTAATGATCCGATTGGAATTATCCTGCAAATCTGCAGGTCCCCTGCTGCTGTTTTCAGAGGGGAAAACAAAAAAACTACAAACTCACTGTATACTATCTGTTTGGCATCAAAAAGCAGACAGACAATATTAGCAACAAACTGGCCACACATTTCCCTTTAGAGACCACAAACACATTTTTAAAAAGTGAATATTGCATCTGGTTTGTTGAAACACAATTTCAAATGAAAAATGATGAATAATGATGTGTAAATGCAACTGGTTGCTGGAAGGTTTGTCAGTTTAAAAGGTCTGTTCACAACTTTTGTGGCAAAACAAAACAAAATATTGTAGATGTAACTCTGTAAAGCAGAGTTAGACATATGAATACTTTGTTTAGACCTCATATATATATATAAATTTAACTTACAAATCTCTGAAACATCCCTGCTTCAGCCTGACAGCTGTGTTTGGAAGGGAAATCGGTTTCAAGCTGGTGATGATGGCAGTGACGATTCTCTTTGTTGAGGACAAGACAGGAGAAAGGAGAGAAGGTGGAAAGATTGTCAGCACTATTCATTCCCTCCTCTCACAGCTGACGATGGATGGCTTCAATGCGTCCTTCACTGCTGGCTTCTGATAAGCCCTCTTTTTGAGGCCCAAGGAAGGAGGAGGGCCCTCTTAATGGAATTGCTCTCATCTGGGTAACAGTGGTCTATCGACTGCTCTTACCAGTGAAAGAGGACCCCATTTGTGAACTGGATGAACTGGGAGATTGATGAGGCTCGGCTGTGTCAAATCAGTCCAGCATTGTCTCCTTTCCATGTATGTGGAAATGAAATGTTTGTACCGAGTTGTTGGAAAAGCAATGAAATGACAACATATGTCAACCTCAAGCGAAACAGCCTGGAAATCCTCTGTGCAAATGGCGACAGGAAACACAACATAATGTATGTCACTGTCTGTGTTGTGTCAGTTTCAGTAATACAGTGTAGATTTGGAAAAAGATGGATAATTGATAGGTAACAATACAACAATAAATGACACTGCATAAACTTTTAGTACAGCCCACTTTCTCCCTAAGAGAGAAATTATTGACTAGTCAACTAATATACTGTCAGTGGGGTGTTCTTTTTCCCAAAAAATGTGCTAAGTACAAAAACAGAAGAGTACTTTATCTGCAGGCAGCAGTGGCTGTCTAACATTCTGTAATACAACAGATATCCTCTGAGAGTTCAGGAGGCAGACAACAGGCTGATAAGATACTTATCTCCACTGAGGCTCTACCACCTTATCTCTCTTATAGAGGCTCTTACCTTTTGGCTCTGACAAAGCCAGACAATGATCCATTCTCAATAGTACTTTCAGCTCTGTGTAGGGGAAACTATTTGTTTGCTTGATTTCTGTCAGTTTTATGCAACCTTGAAACTGTCTGACAGTGATTTCCCCTGTGTGTACAGAAACATACACTAATATTTATATAGGGTACACCATGTATTGTTATATCTATATCTCTAATATATTATTCCTATAGAGGAAACTGGGTAAAGAAGTCTTTTAATTGTAAAATTAGAACATAAAGCTGCTTATGTGCTTGTGTTCATGATTATCACCAGCATTAGCCCTATACCTTTGTGCAATAGCCATTTGAATATTATTTGATGGCAAAAAGCCCATTCAGAAAATATAGTTGTCCCCCAGTAATGGAAAGTCCTTTGTCTTTTCTGTAAGCCCTGTCTCTCCCATAGTTGTGCAGCCATTTGGCCAATGTAGAGGCCCATTCATCAGGTCTGTGAGTGCCCTCATGTCTGATCGTCTGTCAGTGGCTTCCTTATGTCTCTGACATCCCTCCCGCTGCTTCTCAAAATAGAGCAGGAGATTAGGAAGATGGGAGCATTTTAGCCTGGTCCCAAGAGGTCATTAATTCTCTTCATCCACCCTTCAAACCATCCCAATCTTCACCTTCTCCTTCCCCCATACATCCTTTAAAGATCCACCTTGTCCACTTTCTTTCTTTCTCCCCCTCCTCCTCCTCCTCCTCCTTCTCTTCCTTTCCTTCTCCTCACAATTTCTCCCAGCATCTTCACCTGATGGAGCCATCTGGGGAAATCACTGTCGAGTATGTGCTATATGCTACGGGAGGCATCATCAGTCACAAAATGACACTAGTCCAGCAATAGACATATGGTGGGGCAGAGAGGATAAATATTGACTAACTGCAGAAAGAGACAATCAGAAGTTTTGAACAACCTATATTGTTGGTAAAATCTTACACAGTGTGCTTGTGAATCATTGTGAATATTACACAAAAATAATTAAGAGGAAATATAAGAAATACACAATGAAATGGGTGAACTGAGATTTGCCTGCAACTTTTTTTTTTAACCACACAGCAAAAACTCAAAACAAAACCTGAAAAGACGACTTTGCCACACATCTAAACAACTCAATGCTTTTGCAAACTCCTGAGACAACTAGCAGATTTAAACCCAGACACCCCTTGCTGTGAGACAGCATTGCTTACAACTGCACTACTGTGCCTCCCAATGGGAGACAGGAAGTTTTGACTGACCAGACGCTTGTACAGATAAGCTCACCATGCAACACAAAGTGATACATAACCCCATGAGAAACATAATGTACATATAAATAGATATAAAAGATTTAAACATCTTCCTTTTTAAATATTTTAAAAACCTGTCCAGTAATAGCAATTTAATAAAGTGTGCGGAGTGGACATTGCATGGCTATCTAATCACAACCATTTTACAACCAAATAAAATGTTAATCAAACCTTGCAATAAAGATCTTTTTAAAGGCTGTGACTGGCCTCTCAAATTTAGGCCAGAAAAAAACATCCATGGATGTCTGGTACTTGGTGGGTTGTTACAGGAAAGTAGCCTGCTATAGCAATAGCATTTTTCTTATTTGGTAATCCATTAAAGACAAACTATTGTGCAAACTCTTTACCGTTGCCTATTACAGTTTAGAGATCAAACATCTATCCACACATCCATTTTCTTAACCTCTTAACCAGTTTAGGGTCATTGTGGGGGCTGGAGCCTATCCCAGCTGTCAGAGGGTGAGAGTCAAGGTACACCCAGGACAGGTTACCAGTCCATCATGGGGCTTAGAACATAATAATAATTATTATCAGAAACACGGATGATAAACTAAGCTGTGTCAGGAGACAGCATGCACATGACACAATAAATGTAATTAATCACACCTCTGATTTTTACCTAGGAAAAGATGCCCAAGTGTTTATTAAAAGTAATGGCAAGAAGTGGTAAAATTGTATAAACTGCATTGTCAGGTCCAACATTTATCAGTCATTCTAGATTCAGCATCGGATTAGGTGGTTTATCAAAAGCAGGAGCACAATAAGGGTAAACAAAATGGTTAAAAGGCATTTCTTCATATAATATTGCAGTCACAAAATTATTTGCCTTATCCCTACTGCAATGTAACTGCAAGTAGTGTGAGATATTAGATATAACCAAGAACGTCTCATCCTTGTTAACACCTTAAAAGGTATTCTTAATGGCATTGCCTTTCTAATTAGTTGAAGGGTGTACTGATAACTGATAATTTCACCCCACTGTTCTTTGCAGAACTGCTTTAGTGGAGCTACACAGCAGGGTTTGTGTGCATGAAATACTATGTTCAGGTCCAGCCACAGCATCTCATTGAGCTTTAGGCCTGAATATTGACTAGGCCACTGCAAAACTTTAATGTAATTCTATCTGAGCAATTCAGAGCTGTTTGGTTTACTCCAGATGTTTCAGGAGCCCCTGTCTTTCAAAGAAGTTCAAATTTCATGAGTACACAGAACATTCCCTCCAAAGCTGTGAGGGTCATAAAAGCATGTTAATGTTTTATTAGGTTAGCAGTTGTTTTCACTTTGTCTCTGCCACAAATATCATTTAATGTGCTATTGGTGAGACCTTTCAGGCAACTTCATGTTCATTAAAATGGGATATTTAATAAGTGATTCTTTAATTCAGCAGAGCTGGTAGTAAAGAGGCTTGTGTGTGTTGAATCAAGCTGCAAACATTTATCAATGCAGTTCTGAGGGCTTTTTTGGATTTAGTAACTAAGTAGGTGAAAACCTTTTCACACTGGCCCACTTGGGATTACATAATGTTGTATGAATCAAACACAAAGACAGAGGAAATCCCAAGGGGGTACAGCACTGTATTTGTGTAACTACCACCAACAGCAGTGAACATATAACTTCACATAGGGTGAATCTTCTGCATCATCCAGCAAAATCATTATAAAGCATGGAACATACAGCTTATTAGCCACTTACTTATTGGGGCTGGGATCTCCACAGGATTAATTCTGAGGAATGCCCTGAATGCTGTGAATTGTTTCCTACAGTACTTTTTTCTTTTTTAAGTGTTAATGTTAGCTAATGCTTTCATGTTGTGTTAAATTACTCCTCTGATATTTGACAAAATAACTAAAATGACCGACTGTTCAAGACTAATGCTGATTAATATGAATTAATGATCCTAAACTTATATATAGATTTAGACACACAAAATGCCTGTCACTGACTTTGAATTCATCTAAAGTTTAATGGTTGATTCTTATAAGTACGTGTCAAGCAAATTAATGCAACCATCGTCCTCTAAATCACGCGTAACCTAGAGAAAACAGAAAAGCAAAAGGATTTATTTGGGATGTGTTTATTAATTGGTAAGATTAGAAACATTTTTAGAGGACAAATATATTTGGAAAGCCTAAAAGGATAATTACAGGAACCCATGCAGTCATTCAGTAAGAACAAAAAGCTGTTTGCTCATTATTCCAGCAGCAGTATGTGACTGAGTGCAAGCTTATTAATCACTTAAGAGCTAAAATTTGAAGGCTGCCTGCAGTGTGAATATTACTAAAGATGTAAAATACAGTTAGGTTCACAAGTATTTGAACAATGACACAATTTTTTGTGGTTTTGCCTCCACCACCACATTGGATTTTAAATCAAACAATCAACATGTGACTGAAGAGCAGACTTTCAGTTTTAATTCAAGGGGTTCAAGGGGCTGTGTTTCCAGCTCCCTTGAGATGCTCGTAGAGCTGGTAGAGGAAACACGGCATTTGGTGATTTCCATGTGTTCTACACTTCAGGCGGTCATTGACTGCAAAGGATTTTTGGCCAAATATTAAAAAACAATCCTTACATTTAAAATTATGTTAGCTTGTCCAACTAGTTTTGAGTCTCTGAAAATGTAGAAGTATGTACAAAATGGCTGTAGTTCCTAAAAAGTTAAGGCAATACTTTTGTTAAACTCCCTGAATTAAAGCTGGAAGTCTGCAATGCAATATCATATTGATTGTTTGAAATAAAATTCACTGTGTTGGTGTATAGAACCAAAATTACAAAAAAAATTTGTCATTGTCCAAATACTTATGGACCTAACTGTATATATGTAATAGATTTCGCTAGGCAAAGACATAATATGTACATAAAATCAAACTGGACAGACTGTTCTTGCACACATGATCTATAGATTTGCACCAAACATTGTGAGATGCACAGTTAAAACTGGGTTGACACTTAAAAATAATCTTTGTCTTAAGAATTGTGGGGTTGTTTTCTGCTCCATAGAGGTATTCACATGTAAGTAAAGAGAGTCTGTATATACTGTAGCTGTAGCTGCAAAGCTGTGCTTGACAAAAACTGTTGTGGATGTAGCTACAGCAACAAAGAACAAACAAAAGATTATCCTGCATAACTTAATATAATGAAACAATAATGAGCCAACTAGGTTAATCAGCCTGCACAACCCTGCGCGAGTCATGGAAATGTGATATTGTCTCTAACAGGTCTAGACTAATTTTCCTTTATCTCAGTTCAGATTTGTTTGACCTGTTATTCCTTCTGTTGACTGTATAATTTTTATTTTCTCCACTTGAAAGACAATTTTGGAAGGCATTATTATTTTCTTTCTTTTTTTTTTTTAGCCACGGTACATCATCATCAGTCAGTGTGGTGGTTGTTGACTGCAGTCAGTTAAAAAGATCTTGGATGGGGATGGGGAATAAGCTTTTTATTAGTATTTTTATTGTATTGTCCCTTACAAACAAACTGAACTCAGCATTATGTTATAATCCTAAAAAGCATCTGAATTTTTAATGTATTAAAAAGTTCAATCTCCCACCATATCTTTTGATCTGAAGAGAAAATCGCAGGTGTTAAAAGATGCATACCAGCTCTAATACAAAACACATCACAAAAGACATCTACTTCTCCCTGGCACAATATCTGTTTTTAATATAATCCAAGAGAACTTCTAATGAGAGAAGAGGGTGCTGCTCTTTTTATAGTTTTAAATCAATGCTCAGATGATAATTCAGTTCCATCTCTTCACTGCAGGCGGAGGGCTGCATGAGGGAATCACAGTAAGATGAACGGTCCATTTCACTGAGATCATTGCTTTTCCTATTGATCGTCCAATGCAGGTCTAGCCTGAGTCCAGACATAGTGCTGAAGAAATATATACATCGCATAGGGGAACAAAACATGCACTCGCTGCCCCGAGCTCTACCACACACACAAAGAGATGATGATTGGTAGTCTCAACTGAGCAAGCTGATTGATCAAAGACACAATGTAGGCAACTAATTCCCATTAAGACTGTCTAGCTATTCGTTATTACTTACTTTGTAGTAACGTCAAAGCTAGTTAGCAGCCTGTCATGTTTCCTCCTGCTTTGTGTGGCCATTTTTAAAATTTCTAATATGTGAATGATATAACAATGGCATATCTTGTCTGCTGTAATAATTGAAACATGTATTTTTCAGAAGGAACAAAGCACAGCTCTCTCTGGACACCATCTCATACAAGAGTGTTTGGTATTGTTGTTCTTTTTGTTCTGTCTGAAGGAAACTTTCTGCTACAGTGCCCACACAGTATTGAGTAAGCATCTGGAATGAGTCATAGCCCCTCTAATGGAAATCCATTTAGCCTGGTCTGAAGTATAAGTCTGCGCAGGGAAGCATATCGTCACGCTGAACTGAACCTCTGGCTATCTTTCACCACGGGGAGGACAAGTAGGCAACACTCAAGGTGAAAAGACCCGCCTAAATAATCAACAACAAAGGTATTATTTGGCCATTGTGGGATAGTAGAAATGTTTGCAGGTGATGCCATTTTTATCAGACTACTTTTTAGTTTAATTTATCTTTTTTTCACTGCATACACAATATAGAAATTTTCAAAGATCCAGGGATCATATTGCTATGCAGTCAGTAGTAAGCACTGAGTCTTGGTGATGGATGA
This sequence comes from Paratilapia polleni, assembly GCA_015106735.1. Classification (NCBI taxonomy): domain Eukaryota; kingdom Metazoa; phylum Chordata; class Actinopteri; order Cichliformes; family Cichlidae; genus Paratilapia; species Paratilapia polleni. Next base: position 1,075 of record VUQI01047045.1, on the reverse strand, counting down.
CTAAAAACTGAGTGTCCTCACTGAAAGAATTATCTGATTTGAATGAAGAGCCAGGAAGACTGCAGAATATAGAGCAAAATGCTGATCTGTGGATCATTAATATTTACATATACTTCAGGCTGGGGGAGAATTGGATTTTGAGGCGATCCTTTTATGCATTCTGGCTTTTGATTGTGACGTTGCTGCAGCCCATGAGGCAAACTATGAATACATTTGAAGTGAATCTTTTAGTGGAGACATGAAAGGAGGCCTGTGAAGGTCAGCTGCTCAGTAGTGCTGTGAGCAACTGAGCTCCTTTAACCTGTTTGTGTTACTAAAAAATTTAATAAGAATGGCTTCCTTTTCAAAGTGTAAGTGCTTCCTTTTCAAAGGAAAATGTACATTATCTTTTATCACTGGAATTATGAAGCCTAATGTTTTCTCAGGAGCAGGTAACCATTTTAATAAAGCACTGCTTCTGGTGTATAACAGCAAATGAATATCTAAATGCTCCTGTGGTGGCACTCTCACTTGGTGTTGGCTCACTTCCTGTTGCATCGCACAGTGCTGCTTGCTGTGTAGCTTAACTTGTGTAGCTTGATTAACCAACTAGTAACTTTTACATAGTGACTTATTTTTATAATGTAAACTACATGTGCTTTATTAATAGCACACTTTCTCCTGAATCACCTGGAAATTTATATTCATATCATTCACTCGTGTCTTTAGGGATTCGCTAGCTTAGCATAGCTTTTAGCTTAGCTCGTAGCCAAATCACTGTCAGCATGGCTTCTCCTGTCTCACCTCTTTCCTGCTCTGTGTGTCAAATGTTTAGCTATTCCTCGGCCTCCTTTATTAATAATGATACTTGTAATAAATGTAGCCAGTTTGTAGCTTTGGAGGCCAGGCTCAATGAATTGGAGACTCGGCTCCGCACCATTGAAAATCCTGTAGCTAGCCAGGCCCCTGTAGCTGGTGCGGGCGAAGGTAGCTTAGCTCCAGCTAGCTCTCCCCCAGTAGGCCCCGAGCAGCTGGGGAATCAGACCGGCTGGGTGACGGTGAGGAGGAAGCGTAGTCCGAAACAAAAGCCCCCGGT
>VUQI01047043.1:0-12868 GCA_015106735.1 Paratilapia polleni | reverse complement strand
TCTAGAGCAGTGGAGACGTGTTCTCTGGAGTGATGAATCACGCTTCTCCGTCTGGCAATCTGATGGACGAGTCTGGGTTTGGCGGTTGCCAGGAGAACGGTACTTGTCTGACTGCATTGTGCCAAGTGTAAAGTTTGGTGGAGGGGGGATTATGCTGTGGGGTTGTTTTTCAGGAGTTGGGCTCGGCCCCTTAGTTCCAGTGAAAGGAACTCTTAATGCTTCAGCATACCAAGACATTTTGGACAATTTCATGCTCCCAACTTTGTGGGAACAGTTTGGGGATGGCCCCTTCCTGTTCCAACATGACTGCGCACCAGTGCACAAAGCAAGGTCCATAAAGACATGGATGAGCGAGTTTGGTGTGGAAGAACTTGACTGGCCTGCACAGAGTCCTGACCTCAACCTCCCCTCCCCCCAAATAGTAAGGCTCATTGCAGATGGTAGAAGTTTGACTTCTACCATCTACAAGAAGTAACAAACGTGCGTAATGCTATTAAAGGGCTTACTTTAACTCAAATCACTACATGCATCTCTTCCTAAACCTTGTCCCTCCTAGTCTTGTAGCTGATTTGTGCTGCCACTGCTAACACTCTACCTATGAACACCTATGAATGAACTTTGCAAATCAGTGGCAATCTGCCTGTTCTTTTGTTTAGGTTTGAGGGGGTCTTGCAGAATTTACCCTGATGCAAGTTGAAATTGAATTTGATTTATTTTGCACAAGCCTACTTTGCTGTTTGCTGTTTTGTGTTTCTCTCTAATATTGTAGGGTCCTTACTTTGCAGTATAAAGCACCTTGAGGTGACTGTTGTTGTGAACTGGAGCTATATAAGCAAAATTTAAATTAATGAATTGAACTCTTCAGTTACATTTTCTTATAAGGGCACTGAACTCACAGGAAAAGAAAATAATTCAGCTTAAGCTGCAAAACAGGAAATGCTAATTTATCAAGTTCAGAGCAAATCCTTGATGCCCTGTAGAGCAGGAATCCTTTTGTAAATTAAAAAAAAAAATGCTGCGTGCATGTAAATAACGTCATTATAGTCTTGTCCATACACTGATTGCACTGAATCCAAAGAAATTAATCGAAAACATGCCAAAGCAGGCACCTGTCCACGGGCCAGAGCCCTCTAAAGGCTCAGGGGTTTACTCATTATTATTTTGGTCTACATTGTTTGATGAATTGCAAATTTGCTACACTTTTTTAGATTTCTATTAAACTCATTTTTGTAAAGTTGTGTTTTTTAAGTAAACGTGGCCAAATCAACAAGCTATTTTTAGAGGTTGACAAGTGGACTACTTATGCTCATTTCCAGCTTCATATTCTTATTCTTGGACTCTGCTATAGCTTGCATGATTCACAGTCCACAATAATACTTATTATTACAGCAACCTGGAGGCAAACTATCGAGTAACACGATCTGTGATATATTGTGGAGCTAATACATGGATGGCTTTAAAAACAAATAATAACATGTTCAAATCAATTCTGTGTTTCTTCAGTAGCAGGTTCAATTGTCTTTTGTTTGTATCAGTTAGAAATCTAGCAGCTCGTTACAGTTCAAACCTATGTGGATAAAGGGCCAAGTGGCTTTGCTAGGATATTAGAGTGGGAATTGGGCCTGATAATTCCACAACTTTTGAGAAAGTCTAAAAGGTCGTTAATATCAGCTTTTGTCAGTTCAGACTGTTGCTGAGGAAAGTCATTATTGCCTACATGTACTATGATCTTGTTAAATGAAGAAGGGAGAATCTGCAGGAGTGCCTTGAGGTAGCACCAGGAGAGCAGTGAGTGAGTCCATTACAGAAATGTATGCCTCTTAACATGGAGTCGCCAATCATCAAAGTGAAAGGAAGAAAAATAGGTGGTGGCAATGTGGAATGATGAGATCTGTTTTGAAAGATGGCTTCTGCTCAATGTCTCCAGAAAACCTCCCTTTGGAAGAAGAAGGCAGACAAGCAGCAGGTGACACCCTTTTTGAGCCCATGCCAGAATATCATTCAGAACCGGGGTATGGATGCACTGTTGTTGCATTACCGTCCTGTCTTGTTGACAAAATCTGTTGCAACATACTTGCCAAAGAGCACAAAAGAGAGAACCAAATGGCAAACCTGTTTCTCAGTTGCAGCTCTGCAGATGGCTGACAAGAGGGCTCGCCTCGATCTCTGTTCTGAACCAGGGTCCAGTGCTCACTAGACAGTGGGATGGAACATTCACACAGAGCTTTATTCTATGTCTTTAAGTACTTTCTAACTATTATGTACACATTTGCACTCTGATGGTTGCACCAAAGGCAATTTGGTGATCAGTACCTTGCCCAAGGACACTTCGACATGGAGATCAGAGGACCTGGGAATCGAACCCAGCTGCCCTGAGAGACTTCTTAAACATTATTCCCTTGCTTTCATTTCTTGATTGCTGTCATTGAAATACTAGTTATTACTTAGTTATACTTGAGAAAAATAGGTAATTAGCTAATATTTTCTGTCAGATTTTTATGTTGATGTAATTAACACTCCTCGTACCTGTTTGTTTTTGCAATAAAAAGTCATAACAGTGATTTGGTTTATTAATTATAATTATATTGCTATTATAATTAACAAAAATTTGAGATCACAATTCAATCCTTCAATTTATCTTCACATCAGTGTTACTGGACACAGATGTCATCATAGACGCCTAAAGTTAAGCAAATCAACTCAGACTGCAGCTTCTTCCCTTATTGACTTGGGACTGGTTGAATCAGTGCCACAGCCTGCTTTCACTGGTGTTCAGCCCTATTCACCATACAGTGATGCTCACAATGGGAAACTGGTAAGCACCTCTGTTCAATAGGTAAGATGTGAAAGGCTTCCTGGCCTTTTCTTCTACCTCATCTCACACTGGTTCTCTCCTCAGAACACCCCTGTAGAGACATTGATCCCATCTTCGGAGAAAATGAAGGTGGTAAAAGTCTAAGGTATCCCCCCTACTGTCTGCTTTTGTCTCTTGTCCATCTCTTCAGTGAGTGTCTTCACATTAAAAGGCAGAGTTTGAGATGGACCAATAAGTATGAAGTTCAGCAGATCTGCAAATCAACAGCATACAGCAACAACAGCAGCATTCTTCTCTCTTTGAATCCTTTGGGTTTGGTTCACCACTTTGGATGTGTTGTGCTCATTTGCCAACTCTGAAAGTAAATCTCCTCTCAATTCTCATCATAAATACTTCAGAACATCTTTATATCCCTTGAAGCTTTGAACTATGAAAAAAAGAACTTTCAGATTAATAATGAGCTCCTAAAAATAATTTAGAGGAAAACAGACAACAAATGGAAAATAAAAGAATATGTATTACCACGCGATCATGAACTGATAGCACCTCCATCACATTGTCCCTCCTGGTTTATCAACCAGAGGACTGGATCAAGTTTCAGCTTACTGCGTCCCCTGATCAGACTCTGAGCCAGAAAACTCATTAAATCTTTTAGTCACATCAAAAATTGACATAAAGGAGTTGTTTTTCTTTTTTCTTTTAGTTTGACAGACTAAGCTAACTAGATATTATGTTCTAAAATGGCTCCCCATTTATTCTAATGAACAATTTGCTTGTAGAGCACACTCCAAAAAAGTGTTTAATTAGCCTACTTCTTTGCCCTCCTTTGCCCTTTTTATAGTGCATATTTAAATTCTGTGTGGATAGACTCGCAGACTTCCCTGATAACACCTGACAAAACACGTGACAATTAAAATGACACAATAATGACACAGCACTTTTACACATAGTGCAACAAGTTTAAGGGTCTGCAGTCATTTCAAACATGTCCTCCCACCTAGGCTGATTGCCAATGACTCCTAAAATGGCATATATAATTGAGTGTTTGCAGAAAGAAAAACACTCAGAAAAACACTGCAGAAAGAATGGAAATCAGGTGAGTTATTACAAAGAGCTACAAAGTCCAGATTTAGAAGAGATTTAGAAGGAAAAATTCAGATTATACTGAATACAGATTAAACCCCCACCAAGAACTGGGGCTTGTGTCCTGTGTATGAATTTCATCTTTTTAATCCATTGTAGCATTAGTTCATGTAGGCCATGAAGCCAAGATTAGCCACAATCGAGATGATCAGATGATCACATGGATGTAGTCATCACTACATCCATGTCATGTTTGTTTTGTGTCTCGTTTGTTGTTTGTGGTCTCTCTATACTCCTTTTTTGCTGGGCAATGTCAGATTATTCTATCAGCCGTATAATAAGTCCAGTAAAGTCCTGTAGCTGTTGTATAGGTGCCAGTCCTCTTAAACCTTTTCCCACAAGCCCTAAACACAGAATTAAATAATCAATACAGCAAAACACTCTGTGTGAGCATATGAGGTAGAGGGTGCTGAAGGCCACGCGTTCACACTTTTAACAGGAAACACTACCTTAGTCCTGTTACCAATTGTCACACATTTACAAAATGCAGAGTTTACTGAGTGAAAGGCTGGCTAAATTTGGTGGTTTTGTTAGGGTCAATAAATAATTTATTGACTGATTTAATTGTTTTCACTATCTTGCAATATAAAAGTTGTTCTTTGCTTTTTACTGGTCTGCAAACTGTTTAAAAATGCTCAGAAAGTAATACTAACACCTTTAAAGATAATTGTCAAAGGTGTGAAAAAGGCTGTCATGCAAAGAGATGCAAAACTTTTTACCTTGCTGAATCACTGCTGATTTAACAATTTGATAAGAGTTATCCAGTCAAAATGTTTTAATGGCAATCAGCTTTGACTGGAGGCTGCTAAATCTAGTGGATATGAGTCAGCAGGCCAAAATAATAGTAGGCTTGATAGAAGTCATTCCCTAGTATAACAAAGGAAAACAGACAGTGGTCCTGTAGAGGGAAAGGGCAGAGATATTCCTACTTACACATCAAAGCGAAGGTTCTGCTTTTCTTCAAAAAAGAAATCAAGGACAAACTTCCTGACAAAGTCGGGGTTCAGTGTGTTATCGATCACTTCTGTCCGACCAAACTAGAGGAAAGACACAGAAAGAGAGACACAGAAGGGAAAGAAAGTCAACAGCTGGGTAACCAATCTGTTCGTTTAGTGAGAGCGAAAAGCACCAAATGCTGTAAGAGCATTACTCTTACTGTTGTGTTGCTTCTTTTGCCAGCTTTTCCACAGGTTTACTTAACAAGAAACCATGCCAGAAAGTGCTATACTTGAACTCAGTCTCATTGATGTCATCATTCCACAAGCCTGTTTCTAAAAAAGTTGGAGCACTGTGTGAAATGTAAATACCAAAATGCAATGATTTGCAAATCATTTGAAGCCCATATTTTATTAAATTTTTATTGATTTTTGAAAAATACAAGCTCAATTTTTATTAAATCTTTATTGATTTTTGAAAAATACATGCTCAATTTGAATTTGAACATGCCACCAACACATTTCAAAAAAATACCTCAGGAGTGACAAAAGATTTGAGTTGTGTGATACTATGAAACTATGAAAATGTCATAAATAATTAGATAAATTGTCAACGGGTCAGCAACATGACTGGATATAAAAAAGAAGATCCCAGAGAGGCTAAATTTGTCAGAAGTAAAAATGAGTTGGACACTGTATGGGGAAATAGTTTAACACTCGACCAATAAGGTTTCAAAAAGTAACATTGCAAAGACAGATCACAATTTATCAGCAACATCCAGAAACACCACTGCTTTCTCTGGGTTGGAACTCATTGGAGACGGACTCTCCAGGTTGTTATCAACACAAAGACACACACAAAACATTAGTGCACATAGCATGGGTAACTGGAACAAGGGAAGACTCCATTCATACTAAACAATATATGTGTAGGTTTTGAAGCAACATGCTGCCATCCAGACTAGATCTTTTTCAGGCAAGGCCTTGTTTATTTCAGCAAGATGATGGCACACCACATTCTTCAGGAACTGGTCCCCTCAGTTTCCCTCAGCTGTTTTTTAAAATAGGTATAAGTTATTCAAAATACAATACCATTTCATAGTACCGTGTGTTTTATTCTATTTTTTTGCATTTTGCATAGTATCCCAACATTTTTGGAAACAGCGATAAACTAGGAGTATGACTGACCCAGTCACATCTGGGTCAACAGATGGAGAATTCTTTGGTTCTTAGAGCTGCTGGTTGCAGCAAGAGCTGCCAGGACTGTTCAGCTTTAAAATCAACCAATTAATGAAATCAGTTTAATCACCTTTGCATTTTAAGATAACAAATAGAAAGTTTAGTTGAGGAAATTACTTTGTAGCAGGAAGGAAATAGAACTGACAAAGGCAGAGCGATGTATCATTACAGCAGAGATAACTGGCAGAAAATGGAATCCAGTTTGTAGGCAAAGTTCAACAAATGCATCCAGCAAGATATGTTGGATAGTAAAAAGTACTTGAAAAAACAATGAAACAAATTACTGTTAAATAGATAAAATAATTCTGGTGAAAATGTTTACGACTGTACCATCTGATCAGTTGTTATGCTGTGTAATTTACAGTGTGTCATGCTTGATCTACATGCCACAAGTAGTTCCCTCATAGTACAACACAGTCAAAAGAAGAACTGATGGTATGTCAGATAACAGACTGTTTTGTGCAGAATACATGAGTATAGGTGTGCCTTAAAATCTTGACTTATGTTGGTCCAATTACTTTTGATCCTGTGCAAAAGAGGTCTATGTATAAAAATGGCTATAATTCCTAAACAGTTAATCAAGATGTGATTGAAGTGCAGACTTTCAGCTTTGATTCAAGAGATTTAGCAAAGGTATTGCATTGTTTTATTTAAAATCCACTGTGGTAGTGTACAGAGGCAAAATTACAGCCTGCATAAAACAACACTCTAAGAACAGACAGCAATAAGTACTGGATATACAGTAAGATGCACTTTTTGTTGTCCTCTTCAGAACACTGTAGTGTCACCACAGCAGGCCCACGTCAACATCATCCACTGTCAAATTATTAAGTAGTCTAGTGAAAGTAAAGGCTGATTCTCTGAGCATCACAGTTCTCTTTTCTTCATGAATTCTCCATCACATCTTTCCTTGACCTCATGATGTTTTCCATTGAGGTGAAGGAAAGGTGATTAGAGAAAGACAGAGGAGGTAATTTTTTTACATAACTATTCGACCATAGCCCTGGTCTCAACATCACTGAGTCAATGTGAGATTACAGCTGAAATTTATGGATATTTACTGCAATTTTTTAATTTATGATTAAAAACTATTCCTGGTTTTATTTTTGAAAGCATCACTTCACTTTTAGCAGCAAGAACATTCACACAGTCCTGTGTGAAGCCCTTCAGTGTCCAGTTGCTTTTCCTTGTTTACTCTTCAGTGGTGTGGTCCAGCTTTTCCTTGAAGACTTTTTGGTGGGATTTCAGACACGCGTAGTGGTGGTTTTGTCAGCTAAAGATGGTTGTACGTTACATGTATACTGATAATAAGTTGTATCAACAGGCTGCAATTTCATTGACAGAGAAGTAGTTTATTGTTTGTTTTGACCAAAAGGGTGCAAACGGAATGCAATAAATTTTGTAGCCAAAAAGTTTCCTTTTTAATAATTCTGTCCCATGACATTATTATCATCATACATCACAGTGGCTCTAACATAAGGGATAGTGACTTTTTATGAAAGTACTTTCAATTTTACCTGAGTAAAATTTCTGTTAACTACCACTACAGATTTCCACTATTAGCTGGCGATCCTCTCTTTGAAACTGTAAAAAACATAAATCCAATTTTCATGCACACTAAAGAAGCATTATGTCAGTTGTACTTGTTATCCAGTTAAGCCATGCAGATATGACATAAATCTGTGTTAATGCAGAGTGTTAAAGTGCCCACATGCTGTGCAGTCTACACACATACAGTAAAGACAGAGAGAAAGCCTCCTCCCCCCTGCAGTGCAGAAGTAGGTTGAACCTGAAGCGGTGGGTTGCTGTCATGGATAGAAAATAACGTACGCTTCCTACTACCGCTACTCTGCTGACAGCTGCCAAAACACCCAGTAGTGGTGGCTGCAGCCCCACTGCTCCTTAAAACACAGTCCCAACTCTTCTCTCAAGCTTCAGTGGAAGAGTCCCGACATACCTCAAGAGGTGGGATAGAGCACATCTCATCTTATTCCCACTGGATTTAAATGGAGACACAGTGAAGAAGGTGTCTGGGTAGATCTCTTGTCTCACTCTTGCATCACAAATTTTTGATCCAGCAATGACAGCAGCATACTGGAAGACCATACAGCCCACTGCCCAGAAATGATAAAACAATACAAGTACCACCAAGGAGTACATTTTTCACAAATGGTTACAAAGGCTGCCACTTTTTATATATCTATTTACAGTTTTGTTCACTGTAAACAAAACTTTACATTCACTTTACATTTGTTATTTTCTAGAAAACAAATAGTAACTGCTAGCTATATATCAGTTTTTTTTCTAATGGATTTGGTTTTAGTCTAGCATGCTAGCCATATAGTAACACTGCAGCATTAATATACTAAATGAAAAGATTGCAAATGTCCCTCAGAATATGACTAAGTACAGTTTACTGCAGAACAACTCATTTTGTGGTTTCAAAGAAACAAAGTTACATGATAGGTCAGTTTTCAAACAGATGTTACAGGCACCTCCATGATTACTTTATTCAAAGCAGCAGAGCAGTGAAACTGCTGTCGACCGTGACATTGTACACTGTTTTTACTCTTATAACTAATCAAAAACAAACTAAACAGAAAAATGAACAAACTCTACACAGATGTGTCTTAGTTGTTGTAGTTTAGGTCATCCCCCCTCTGTTGTGTTAAGCAGCTAGATAAGCTGTCACATGATCAAGTAAGAAGAAGAAGAAGTAAAAAAAAAAAAAAAAAAAAAAAAAAAATAAAAAAAAAAAAAAAAAAAAAAAAAAACAGAAAATTTACTGGTAATTGCCATTATCAGTTTTTTTCACGGAACTTTCCGTAAATGGCAAATAATTCAATGTGTAGTTAAAAAATAGTGAAAAAGGTCAGTAAAAATTGAATACGGAAACCTCCTTCATTTTAAAACAGTACCTTGTACTGTATTTTTACAGATTTTTTATTTCTTTTGTTGATGTTTGTTTTTGTGTTCGTGGGTTCTTCCACTGAAAACGTCTGTTTGTTCTATGGGTAGTATCTGGAGACCCAGCTCTTATTACCAAAGGTGATCCTCAACATAAAAGTCAGGTCAGTTTGACACAGAAGTTAACAACTTTAAGGTGAAATGTCAGAATGGGACTTCCAGGAAAGCTTAATGTGCTGCGTGTGGTGCAAGGTGGTTCATCAGATCTAGGCCAAATTTAATTCAGCCTAGTTTTTCCTTTTTATGGCTGGAGTTGTGGAGCCTTTTTTTTTTATAAGCCACTGGAAATAACTTTAGCCGCGACATGGTCTGCAGGTCTTGCAGAACTTAAGTGTGCCATCATGAGGCACAAGGTAGCAGAAAAATCTCCCACATAAGGAAAAACACAGTACATGTAGTACATACATACAGTGCACTCTATGTGTTCTTTACCAAACACCACCAGAGCAATATGCAGAGCTCAATGGGTACCACAATTCACTGCAGTTGCCTGCACCACACCAGTCCAGCTGTTGGTGGTAGTGCACCTATAGGCTGGTGTTAACGGCAACATTTATTAGCAGACATGAAGCTCAAGACATGCTGTATTCATCAAGTTTATTAATTATGCCCAAACTCAAAGTAATAAACCTCCACTGATGGTTCATGTAATGTGACAATCTGCCTTTCTTAATGAAACAGATAATTCCGAAAATGTTGCAATGCCAAGATAAATATTTCATATAATTTTATCAAAGATTTTGAGAAATATGTGGACTAAAATGTTAAGAAACCATAAATGTTAAGAAACTATAAATTAATTATTATTTATTATTTTTAATTGTGTTCCTCCTCTCAGCTCCTGGCAGGTGTTACGGTAAAAATAAAAACTTAAAATCCTATATTTTTCTATTTAAAAAGAATCAACATCTACATTTGGACTACTCTAACTCACACAAGACTTATTTTCAGAATTTGCAGCATCTCTGTAACTTAGAGGTTAAGATACTAACTGTGAAAAGCAATGACTTCAGTTGTGCAGGCAGTCTTCATTTCTCCTTTCATGTCCCTGCTGTTCACAAGAAAGGCATAAAAATGCCCCCAAGAAATTTCACAAATAAAAAAAATCAACCATCAATAGACTTTCACCTCTGGAGGTATAAACCATCATTTTAAAAAAGAAAATGAGAAATGCTAAAATTGCACATGAGAAGGGGACCATCTGTTTGTCACGCCTACTTACAGTAGTCCTACACAGGGTCATGGGTGACTGGAGAGCATCCCATCAGTTTCCACCTCCCACGATGGGCATGTCATGTGTGGACTCTGGGATGAAACTGGGGCATCTAAATTAAATTCAGCCGGGTATGACAGCCAGCTTCTCCCTTTGCACTTACCACTTACCAATGTAGTGCAAACCACTGCTCCTCTGCGAGCCCCAAATTGTAAGTAGGTGGAGTTAAACTCCTAGCAGTAATATGTGTGCTATAAATGAAGATAGGGTCCTCCTTTGAGGCCTTATGTGAATGAACAGTTAAATTCAGTGTGCAAAGCAAGTGGAGCCCTTTGAAGTATTGGAGAGATGCCTAGTTAGTACAGATCTATTCAGTAGAGCAGAAATGCATAATTCTCCTGTACTGTACTCCACCATAGATATTTTGCCCATTCAGACAAACATTGCATTTGATAATAATAATAATAGTCATCATCATCATCATCATCATCATAATCATAATCATAATCATAGTCAAGATGAGAGAGAGATTTTCTATTTCTATTCTAAATAAAAGATGGTCCATTTAATATGTTTTTTTTCCTTTTCTCTACAATGTCACCAGGTTATGGGACCTATCACTCTAACTCTCGAGTCTCAAAATACAGTGCTCAAGGTTTCTGGACAAATAAAATCCAAAAGAAAATGAAGTGCAGCATATTCCATTATTTAGAGGGGGTTTGACAAGCAGTGTACTCCTAGTACCAGCCCCAAGCCCAGATAAATGGGGAGGGTCATGTCAGGAAGGACATCTGGCATAAAATCTGTGCCAAATCAAATTGGCATATCCATCCACTGTGGCAACCCCTTGGAAAAAACGGAGCAACCAAAAGTGCCTACCTGTTTTTTGGTATATGATATAGAAAATTTGCTATGTTATGCCCTAGTGGGATGGTATTTAGAGCTAGTCAGAAAACTAACAAACAAGGAAAGAGTTGGCAAGAGAAGGTAACCCCCAAAAACACTAAAAGTTGTAACTGGTGCAAGGGAAAGTAGCTGTACAACTTAGATATGAGTGCACAACATACATCTTCTTAAACTTGTACTGTCCAGAGAGTAAAGGAGCCTTTACTCTCTGGACAGTACAAGTTCAAGACGAAGGCAGTAGTATGGTCATAAAAATAAATTATTTTTTTTATGTAAAAAAACTGCTTCTGTTAATGCACTGCTGTCCCTGTGACTTATGCTTTTTTTTCTAACTGGAGGGAGAGCTCCTGTAAAGTGCACTTGACACACATTTACTGGAATATTTTGTGCTGCTGTCACTGAAGTGGTTTTCATAGTCACAAGCTACTACTGAAAGACTGACAATATGAAGAAATAAATGCCAAAGTTTTTTTCTCTCTGTGTGATTTCCTTGTCTGTTTTGACAGACTATTTAAATTTTTAAGCTGTCTCTATAATAACTCTTATTTATGACATCATAATGTCAGGTTCAGTGTATCAGTAACAAAAAACACTCAAAGGGCTTATCAGAACAGAAAAGAAGCGTTAGGATCTGCATTTGATGGTTTTATGTTGTGTAGTGCGTCGTGAACAATGTCAGAGACATTATAAGAGAGAGAAATGGCATCCCAAGAATCCTGTGTAGAAATCTGTAGTAGCATAACAGCAAAGATGTCAGTTGCCCCACCTTCACCACCAAAGAGTCAGTCAAGAGCCAGCAGGGAAATGTGAGCCAATAGCATTGTTGGACTAATGCATGTGCACAGTAGATGTTCCTGACAGTTTTAACTGTGTGGTAACAGAAATATCTATTGTGCATGTGTAGTAAAAGTATAAGGCGTGGGGAGAAAATTGTTTTAAACCTTATTTTGAGACAAAGTCAGCAAACATTGGAAGCCTTTTTATTATTTTTTTAATGGTGAGTCTATACATGCCGTTTCTTAGATACAATGAGTAAGATAAGATAAGATAAGATAAGATAAGACGATATATGACCTGAAAGAACTGCTTAATAAAATGAAGAAAGCCTTCAAGTCTGGGGACAGGGAAGAACTAAGGAGAGTGCAACACAACCTAAAGGTGTCATAACAGGCTGTGAGGCAGGCAGGAGGAGGACCCAAACGCAAGACCCGGAACGCAGGGAATAAACTCAGAATGCAGCTTTAATGTTGTTGCCAAACAGAATCACAAAAAAAAAAAAAGAGAGAGAGAAAACTGGAACACGAGAGTCCAAAAACTCACACAGTTCAGGAGGCCGTCCCGGCCATGAGGCAACCCTCAGGGGCTGAGGCCGGTGGCGGAGACGGAGAAACTCAGGGGGCCGGCCACGTGGCCAGCAGCGACGGCGAGGAAGTTCAGGGGGCCAGCCGCATGGCCAGCGGTGGAAACGAGGATGCTCTGGAGGCCGGCCGCGTGGCCAGCGGCGGCGACGAGGAAGACGTTCTGGAGGCCGGCCGCGTGGCCAGCGGCGGCGACGAGGAAGTTCAGGAGGCCGGCCGCGTGGCCAGCGACGGCGATGAGGAAGATCAGGAGACCAGGGAGTGGCGAGTCCTGGCCACACACTCTCTGGGG
>VUQI01047040.1:0-13099 GCA_015106735.1 Paratilapia polleni | reverse complement strand
TTAAAAACTGCATTTTGTGTTTACTCAGGTTATCTTTGTCTAATACTTAAATTTGTTTGATGATCTGAAACATTTAAGTGTGACAAACATGCAAAAAAAAATAAGAAATCAGGAGGCAAATACTTTTTCACACCACTGTAAGTATGAACAAAAATTGTCAACATTTCATGAATACAGGATAAGCCAACCAGTTTGAACAAATGGTTTTCTTTTCCAGTCAGTGATGGCGTTATCTGTGAATTCAAACCAGAAACCTAATGATGAGGGTGCCTGAAGTGTTGTTTGTGGGAGGTTTAATCAAAAAGTTCTGCCACTCCACTCATAACAACAGAAACCTGGTTTAAATTTGGCCATTAACCCCTTCAAGGTCGCCTCCTTGTGCACCTATGGACCCCTGGAACTTTTTGGCTTATAGATAAGATAAAGCAGCAAATTCAATAACAGCCGTTAATGTCTTGATTTATGAATTTTGGTCTAAATCAACAGACGCTCGTGGCTGTATTAAGTAGAGGAGGAGCGCAAGAAAGACACAAACAACTCGAAGCTAAATTTTAGAAGTGGTGGCTAACCTGAGGAAACACAAAGTGAGTGGCTGAGCAGAGAGAAGAGGAAGAAGAGGGAGAATGTAAGAGCTAGCACCTACTTTAGATGCAATAAGACAGTTAGTGATCAGAGGTAGAAGAATGAAAGTCAAGTGAAGCAGCTGCACCTACAAGAAATCTTTTTATTTTTTTACATAAAAGTAGGTTAGTGTTTCTTTCACTGTTGGAGTCCATTTTCTTAAAAAGAAATACAGATAAAAGTAATTTTGACATCGTGCCACTTGTAGGGGGTGCTGTTTGAAGTTTTGCAAAACGAATTTTCACAGGTGGAGTGAAAAGTCATGAAGGTATTTAAAAATAAAGTTTCAAATCTACAAGGACAGCAGGTGTGTTTCCATCCCCTGTTTTTAAGTGCAGAAATAGTCCATACGAGGTGGAAAGGTTATCAATAAAAGCAAAATGCACCAATTGAACTGCAAAATTAGCACCACCTACTGTTTTTCTCGACGAACCAACTCCTAGCATTTGCATTTCTTAATTTCTGGTCACACAAAGAGGCTAAAAAAAAAAAAAAGGAGCACAACACATCGCTTGTCTTTCATGAGGCACTCGTCGGCTTCAGAAGATTCCCACTGAGGGACAAGGAGTTCTGCCTCAAGCTACAAAATCACTTAGGGAAAGACGGTGGTTTTGTTGACTTTCTGAACAATATTTAACCAAAACCACAAACTTTTCCTAACCTTAACCAAGTGCTTTGAGTTAATCATGACCACGGCATCACTAGTTGCCATGACTGGACACTGGAAAAACAAAACCTTCCAACCTCGCAGTCAGGTCTATTCAGAGTGCCTCTTTACTGTGACGTCTAAAAGTAGGAGTTCTGGTATTGTGGTTGCACGTGGCTCAGTTGGAAGTTTAATGGGAATAAGTTACTGTTTTTGCTACTAAAATGTCTTTAAAAAAAAAAAAAAAAAAGTTTAACATCATCTGTTTTCTTTCAGCGTTTAAACATTGAGATTTCTTTAGTTTGTATTTAATGGAAACATAAAAGACCTCACTGAGCTTCAAAAGAAGTTTTAAGTTTTCTCCATCTGTATGAACAATTGCATTTGGACATTTTAGTGCTACTAGAGCTGATCTAGTAAGCTTCATTCATGTCACTGTAGTGAAATTAGATGCATTTCTTCTAGAGGGCGCCTGCGAGCCATTCTTTAATGAATACTTGAATAGATGGCTGAAATAATTATCTATACCTGCTTCTAGACAAATAATGATAATATCCCACACCAGGTCATGCTTATGTTTTTTGGAACTTTCCTCTTTTCTTCCTGGGATTTTGGCTCACCTGACTTGACGCTGCAGTGGATGTGATATTTGGACTCATAGTAGACCCAGTCGAATCCGGCCTCCACCGCCAGCCGCGCCAGCATGGCGTACTTGTTCCGGTCCCGGTCCGACGTGGTGATGTCCACCGCCCGCCCCTCGTAGTGCAGCGACTCCTCCGAGTGGTGGCCGTCCTCGTCCCAGCCCTCGGTGACCCGCAGACGGACCCTGGGCCAGAGGTTCATCACCGAGATGGCCAGAGAGTTCAGCTTGTCTTTGCAGCGCTGCAGCAGAGGAGACACAGAGGATGGGTTTTTGACTTTATCTTGCATTTCAGGATGAATATATTTAACGAATACTGGTATGTTTTGTATGAATGTGTTTGTGCACAGGGGAATGTGTGTAAAATTGGCTGTAATTCCTAAATAGATAATGTAATACTTTTGTAAAACCCCTTGAATTACAGCTGAAAGTCTGCACTTCCACCCACTGTGGTGGCGTGCAGAGGCAAAGTTACAAATCATACGTCATTGTAGGTCCACTTTAAAGCCCCATCCTCTGCTGCTGCACGACTTTAAAACTAATCAGGAAAGTCCGGACTCTTCACAAAGACCCATTTTACCTGCATCCACGGACTTCACCAAACCCCCTTCACCTCGCTCACCCCTCTCCCCCTTGTCTGTGGCTCCAGCCTGCTGTCCCAGCTCGGCTCGGTGTTTGCTCTCTGTGGTGAGCGAACGGAGCTGGGAGGCTATGTTAGAGACGGATGGAGGGGGGACTGTGAGGTTATAGGGTGGCTGGGTGGGGGTGACAGGGAAGGAGGGAGTGGCGGCTGCAAGAACAAGAGGTCCTCAGCGTCCCTCTAAACCTGGAGTCTGGTCAGGGTGAGCAAACAGGAGGTGAGAGGGCCTATTGAAGGACTCGTTCAACCCCCTCCTGCTCCAGCGCACACAAATCAGCCCTCCAGTCTACCCCGTTTATCTAATCCACACCCAAAATGCATTGTCAGGGCGGCAGTGTGATGTCTCAGGTGACCTCTCAGCCAGGTTAAATTTTTACAAAATGGTACAGATTGGCCATAAGAAGACACTAATCCTGGTCCCAATGTGAGGGAATTTAACTACTGCCAGACAAAGTTTTAAAGATGGCCAAAAAGTTTGTATTTTTGGGCCTGCCCGATTTCATTTTTATATTCCAAAATCCACTTATTCTTTGTCTTACAGTGAAGTAAAGTTTCTATAGGTACACATGGTGCACTTGGTTATAAAAAATATAAAAAAGGGTATTTGGACAATATTTTTTATTAATGACAAAACACCAGTAGCATTTATAAACCTTTACTTCCACATACTTGCAGGTTATAAGTGGATGATAATTCGAAGAGCATAATTTTGGGATGGATTATTGCAGTTTTTAACATGCAGCCCAATTGTAGATGCCACCAGAGGGCGCTGCATAGAGGGGTTTCAACTGTAGCACTCATTGGCCTGAAGAGGGTGCCGTTTCTTTTTCTTTAAATGAAGCCCACATGGAAGTGCAAAAACTGCAGTTCCTCTAATGTCCACTCGATCGTGGCTTCACACAGACTCCCGTGCTAACGTGTCCAACTTTACAGCAGAAATAAATATGTTTACAAAAACAGTTTTGGTCTCTATGTATAGTTTCTCCCTTCATATAACTTACCTGCTTAAATTATATTAAGGCTTAAAGTTTGCATTATTAGGGGCGTGGCCCCCATGACTGACAGGTCGATGGCAACACAGGCGGCTGTAGCTGCTAGCTGCCTGCTAGGCTTCACCTTAGTTAATCGGAGTCCCTGAACTGGACCTCTGGACTCTGTTTGTGCCTTTTGGAGCATTTTTGATTAAATTATCTGACTAATAACATGACTTGCTGTGCCGTGAATTGTACTAACAGACCGCCCAAGAAGTCCGTGTTCAAGTTTTGGTGAGTGAAATTCTAGGATGTTATTTGGATGGTTAGCACTAATGAGCAGGTATCTGTGCCTGTGTGATGCAGCCTGCTAACCAAGCTGGACTGCAAAAATCCAACAAGGTGGTGGCCAAAATGCTAACAGTGAGTCTTCAAAATGCATGATACTACTGGGGCTGTGTCCATCTTTTATATACAGTCTCCTCTCTCTATTTTTGTTTTTTCTCTAAAGTCCCAACCGGTCATTCAGTGAGGTCATCTTCCTTTGTGTGTTTTTTGTTTTTTTTTATTTTTAAACAAACCCTGTAGGAGAATTGATTTAAAAATGATATTCACTAGCTTGAAGAGAGTGGGTGAGTTTTGACATTTATAAACTCAAACGTAAGCTAATTTGCTGTAAAGTGACACTCTTTGAAATGACGAGGGTGCTGCTTTCCACAAACTGAAACATGACGGTCCAAGACCTGATTTATCTCAAGTTGACCAAATGATTAGTTTCCAAATTTACACTGAGCTCATTAAATCAGAGCCGCATAAATTTGCCTGATTTTCAAGACACGTATGAGGAAAACAGTATGGCCAGCTTTTCATGTGTCATTTCACGTCATTAAAAGATACACAAAAAGGTCAGAGTTAACCTGTTATTCATGTGTGAAATAACAAGCAAAAAAGCTAAAGTGATAACACAAAATTACTTCTAGGTGCCCTTTTATGATGCCACTCTAGAGTTTGCTGAAACTTGAAAGCACAAAGCTTTGAATATCAACACATACAAGCCAGGTGGGGGCGCTCCATCTGTTAGTCAAACTAGATACAGTATTGTAGGACACAATGATGAATCAGAAATTTTAAATCTATAAGTCTGACTTAGTTATTAATTTGACTTAATTTACACTAGTTTTTGAATTTTACTTACTTATATTGACTAATCTGTACTTTTTGCACACGTACAGAGGAGTACTGTTCTGGTTATTTGTTTCATTCAACAATTCAACATGTCCCCACTGGCCAGTACAAAGACTCATGGGCATGTTTAACTTCAAATACTTAATATAGTCCTGGTTGTGGTCATTATTTCACTTATTTTGTGTTTAGTGTGATGTGGTTTCCAGTGTTTGTGTAGCCAAAAGCAGCATAAGCTCCTGTAATGATTCCCACTCAGTGTTCATGTTCAGGCCGTTGTTCCTGTAACTATGCGGCGTACGAGGCAGAGACGTGACAAAAACTGGGATCTCTGGCTCTGAACACCTACTGCAAATATTTTCTGAGTTTATTTATAAAGCTAAATTCAGGTGACGCATCCTTCTTAAGTAGTGCACACTCAAAATAAACAAGCTTGCCTCTGTTAAGTTGCTTTTACGTCATTTCTTGAGGTGAGTTTGCATGTTTTTTGGGTTTGTTTTTTTTCAGTAAATCCAGCTTATCAAATTTTACATTTTTATGAAATATTAAAATATAAGATACAGTAACTTCTGAGTCTGAAAAATGAAGCAAACATGGAAGCGTCTTAAACCTGCAGTCTTTCTAATGACCACCAGGGGGCGACTCCTCTGGCTGCAAGTCTTTTGGTTGTATAGAAGTCTGTGGGAAAACGACCACCAGCTCTCTTGCTCTGTGACCTCAATAAAATCTTTCATGATGAGTTTATGGGTTCACTCTCCAGTTTTAGGTCATAATGAAAAGAATATGAAGTTCATTTTGTAAACTCTGGTTATTGATAGTGTTAGAATAGAGAATAAACCAGGGTATGCTCATTGGCTAATGACTCGCCAATCAGAAGTCATTCATCTTTTATACTGTTACTGGTTTGACCCATTATTTCATCCACTATTAGTTAGATTTTAAAGCAACCTGGAAGGGTGAGGCTTTGAATAATGACTAATGAAAAGACATTTTCACTGATTTTAGGAAAAATAAATACAACTTGTTCATCAAAATGGAAAATTTTAGGAAAAGAAATGCTAATAAAATAACATCTACTTAGTGTAAGTAAGTAATTTAATATCTCAACCAATAAAGGGGTAGTTTGGATTTTTGTTAATGCATTGCACATACATGATGGAAAAATACTAATCCAAAATTACACTCATCTGGTATGTGAAAGATTAAAATGTCAAATTTTTTCCAGTCATATCTGCTCTGATTTGAATCAAATCTGAATGGAAGGAGGTTTTGTTGGTTTTAAGTCGCAGAAATCTTATTAAATGAACTCTGTGTGACTGCAGGCCGTCTTGTCATTCCCCTGCAGCCTCTGAAAGCCTCTCTCAGTGATGCAGCCTTTCATGAATCTCGGCCCATTAAGGCTGCAAACTGGGATTAAACCCCCCATAAATGTCTTTTTCCATGTTGGCTGTGATAAGAATAGCTCGTGGCTCGGTGGCCACAGATGCCTTTTCACAGCGTTCAGTGTGGATTTTTAACGTCTTATGTTTTCTCTCTGCGGTCAGAGAAAACGAGCTGGACTTCATAAATCAGACGATAGATTTTGTTGGTTTTCCTTTCAAGGTATACAGATCGACGGGGGGTTTCTGTAGGAGCGGTTTTCGCACCAAACCGCTGGCTGCACAAACACTGGACGCACAGGCTGACAGCATGCGCTTATGCACACCTCTGCGCTGCAAAAAGTGTCCCTCTGAGCAGGTCGTTTAGTCTTATGTGTCCTGTATTAGTAAGATGAAAGGGACAAAACCTGCTAAAGAACAGTGGTACACTTGATCCCAATGCAACTGACTGCTTTGAAAATTCCCTTTCTAAAGACTATAGTTTATTCAAAACTTGCCTTTTGTGGATCAATTTTTACGCATCATAGCTCAAAAAAAAAAAAAAAAAATCAGCGCAAATTTATTAGACATAAGTGAAATGATGTTGCACTTTTTGCTTACCTTTATGTGTGATTTTAAAAAGCGCACATAGAACCATTAAAGATAAAAAGTGAAAAGTGACACTTTTTGCAGTGTGGCGTCGCCCCTGAACAGTCGCGTCTGTATGCAGCAGCTAAGGAGCGCCCAGGAAAAAGCGAATAAAATCTAAAGAGGCGAAAAAAAATCCATATAATTAAGGCTTCAGCACAAGTGAAGTGAGCTATTTTTGCGCACGAGCGCTGCGAAAACAAACAAAAAAGTAACGCGGAATAGTAAAAGACAAACAGGAGGCTGTCTCCTGCGGCTTAGAGCTCATAAATTGTGTGCAGGTCTGCGCCGTTGACGCGCAGCGGCTCCGGGTGCGCGCTGCAAAAAATGTCCCGCTCGGAGAAAAAAGCTCTTCAGGTGAAACGTCAAGTCATTAATAAAGTTCACCACAAGGTGCATTTTACTTTTAGTGCAGTTCTCTGGTAAAAGTGGCACCAGTAAGAGAGAAAAAAACTCAGTCGAGTCTGTTGATTTTGTAAATAAAACCCCAATTAAGCCTTTCAATCAGGTTAATTTGCGTTAAGAACAAATTGAAATAACTCATCCTGTCATGCAGATGCTGCGCAGGTGTGTACAGTGTGACTCCACTTAGTCCCAGCTCCAGTGACTCTCTGCATTGGACATTTCTTGCAGCGCGCGCAGCGAGGTGACAGCTCCAGACTGGAGTGCGCGCTTTCATTCCCCACGTGGGTCTGTGGATATAAACGCTGCCGCTCGGGAGGAAGCCCGCGGTCACAAGAGCCAGATATAAATACTTTATTCCCGGGGAAATTGGGAGTCAAATAAATTCCACTCGGGGCCACATCAGTGACGGTGTCGTAAAAAATTTTGACAGTCCAAAAGGCGACTGTTAACTCTGGCCAGTGGGGCTAAAAACGAAAACGGTAAACATCAGCACACGCTTGACCCGGGCTCTAACCAAATACGACTTTTGGCTGTTTTTCCACCAAAAAACATGATGTAAAACAGAGGACATAGTGTTTTAATTAAGAGCGACCGCTCTCCGTGCATTTTTAGAAGGGGTTGCCCTCTTTTTTACGCAGGGGCTGCCCACAGTGAACCTCTGAAACTTCATGCAGGAGCAGAAGAAGAGAGCTCAGATTCAAACCTCTACAATTCAGCCTCCGCTGTGTCAACAAGCCGCAGGGGTTTTTAGAATCGACTCCGGAACAAGCCGCGCAAACAGACCGATTTTGTAATCAGTGTTTCCCAAAAGAGTCCCACTGAAAGAGAAACTCCGAGTTAAACGTGCAGTTTTCTTTAGAAAAGACAATATAATGGTTTAATAAAGCTGCTGGTGTGATTTAAATCAGTGACAAATTGGTTTTAAAAACACATCTTTTCCATTTAGCACATAAATAAAGATGAAGGACTTCAGTTTGTTGGTAAAGACTGGTTTTCTTTTTGCAGTGAAGAGCCCTGAGTCAACAAGAAATGATAACAGCTTCCACACGTTTAAAGACCGGCCAAAGTGCACAGAAATGCCTCCTTTAAGAGCTGGATTGACTGAAAGAAGTAGGGTTTAAAGGCACTACGGCAGCTGGGAGGGTTACCTGCGTCATCAGGCGGTCTGCACCTGTGTTCTCCTCATCCTTGAAGATGATGTCGGGGTTGTAGTTGGGGGTGAGCTCCTTGAATCGCTCAGAGTTCCGGGTTATTTTCCCTTCGTATCTCCCGCTGGCTCCTAATGTTTTCTCGGCCACGTTGGGGCTGAACTGCTTGTAGGCGAGAGGGACCAGCTTCCGTGGTGACCGCCTCTTGCCATAGCCTCTACCCGGTCCGCAGCCCTCGCTGACCGGCGACAGGAGAAAAGCGCACCCGGCGAGGCACGTCACCAGCGTCGGGAGCAGCATTCCGCCCCGGGGCCGGCGTGTCACCCCACCCCCCCACCCCCCCGGCGGGAGGCCAAAATGTCACCGCTGTATTTCTGTTGGAGTGTCTCCCTCACGTGTGGGTTCCCCTTTGTAATCTTAGAGTGGAGGTAACGGAGCAGGACTCATCCCAGAGTCCTCAAAAGTCGCCATTCCCGGCGCGTAAAAGTGGCCAGTGCGCCGCTGGAGACGAGCTGGAGAGACGTGAACCTGTCCCCTGCGCTGCTGACGCACCCCTGTCCCGAGTGCACGCGGAGGCAGGGGCATAAATAGGCGAGGTGAGTTTATCTTGGCAGGCAGGTTCAAAGCTGCGCCTCTGTGTCGAAGCTGTGAGAAACGGGCTTAGAGACAGACACGGAGGCGCGCGGTGCGTAGGCTGGCTGCGCCTGTTGGGCACGGCGGTCAAAGGGTGTCCCCGCAGCGGTTTCTGCCTCTCGGCTTTGCTCTCAATGCGTCCCTGTGGCGCAGGGCAGCTGGCAGAAATGGAAGCGATCCTACTACAGTGCACATGAGGTACCGCGGGAGAAGAAGAAGACCGCGCCCTGCTGGACCTGCCCTCTGCTCCGTCCTCTCCTCCCATCGGGGTGGCACAGGCCGCGAGGCTGCCTTCATCTGTTTATTGTCAGCTCGGTCCTCAGCCAAGAGGGCAGACAAACGCCGAGCCACGAGACCTGCGAGGGCTGGCGCGCGCTTACTCTGTCCTTTGGACCCGCGTTCTCAAGTCGAGACGTATGAGCAGGAGCGCAGGTGCGCGCATGAAGACCTGCAAAGCTTTCTGACCCTTCCTTTCTTAGTGCAGGTACAGAGTGATATAACAGTCTGGGCTGTAGGTGAAGTAAGCAACAAACCTCTCACCACACTGTGCAGGACCCTCAGCGATGCCCTTTAAGGGCCCAGAACCCCAATTTACACACATAAACACACTCTCAAAGGGGTGATACAGCTGGCTCATGTTGGCAACAGTTCAGGAGCTCAGGAATTGTACCTGCCTTTTAATCAAATGAAACAGGGTCTAAACTTTAGTCTCATACCCTAAAAAGTCCTTCTTTTGCCTGATTTTAAAGGAGCTTAATTCTGAGTCCACATCAGGTGATGAACCTTAAGTGTCTGCCTTTGTCAAACCTTCAGGTATTTCCTTATTAAATGCCTTGTTGGAGCTTTCAGAAAAAAGGCAAGCTGTTTCCAAGTCACAAATCACAGCTCGAGGTGATACAATCCAAAATAGTGGGCTGAATTAAAGAGTAGCTTCTAATGATGAAGGTCCGGATTTAAATCACATGATATTTTCGTGAAGTTTTGCTGAGGAGCAAGGGCTCTCTTAAATTCAGAGAACTGCAAGTGGAGTTTGGTTTGGGATTCCCTGCGTGTCAGAACAGCATCTTCCTCTGATTACAGCAACAACAAAAAAAAATCTATTTCCATTTTTCATACATCACAGAAGATTTTATTGATATTGAACGCAGCTAACTGGAGATACTGGAACAAAATTAACCCTGAAATGCTCAAAGGCTGCTTTGTTTTCAGGGTTAAAGAGGTTCCTCTCACACAGTTGCAGAGTCTCCATTCAGGGAGATCAGCTGTGGACAACGGAGCAGCTCACTGCACAGATCCGTTTTCACCACCCAACACTGTTTCAGTGTCTAATGAGTCCACTGAGCCGTCTGCTGATGTCATACCCTCCATCATCGGTGGCCAAACTGAAGTTCAGGGCCTGCCGAGGGGCCCACAGATAAATCAGAAAACAGGGGACCTGTCTGACAAACTTTCATCAAAAGAGGATGAAAACTGCAATCTGATGCGATGCTTAAGGACATCTTCTTGGAGAACAACATTTATTGGCCAGACTTCCACCTAAAAATTGTATTTCTAGTAACTTTCCAAGGAACTATAGGTTCCTGAGGCCTCTCTTTAACTATGTTTCCACCATAAAGCCTTTTGAAAATTAGGCCTAAGAAAAAGCAACAGCTGCCATTTTTACACAAATAAAAATTTGAGTTAGATTGACTCCTGCTGGATGTCTTCCTCATAAATGCTTAACAACGTGACGTGGACTTTGTTGTAGGCCCACCTATGAGAAGATTTCCTGCACTTCAGCAAAGCACCCCCACTCTGAGGAGAGACTTTTTGGGACTTAAACAATAACTTTTCTCCAGAAGATCTCATCTTCAAAAAAGTCCCTGGACAAAGTTATTGTACTTAATCTGGTTAAGAAATAATCTGCTAATTATGCTCCTGAAGAAAACAAAAGAAAGAAGGAAAATACACCCATTGTAATTTTTCCAGTGAGTGAGGTGATGTCATATTAAGCTTACAGTGATTCAAGATCAAGAAAAGCAGATTTCAGAAAATGCAGGCATCAAATCAAGTTTTGCTTAATAAATGGTGACTCCAATGATTTATCAACCACAGAACTGAGTGCACATCATATCAGCAACATGCTTGCTTTTTGACAAAGCATACAGGTAGACCACAAGCATCAAAGTACAGGGCTGAAAAATTAAGACTGTGTCAAAGTACCAATAACTGCAGTTCCTCAAACAGCCACCTGAGGCTGGCTCCAAATGTGAGTCAGTCCCCATAGACTGCCATGTTAAAATGTTCAACTTTACAGCAAAAACAAACATGTTTACAGCCTCTACAGCCTCTCTACGGAGAGTCTCCATAACAACTATATCTTGGGTAAATTATTTTATAACTCAATCATTTGGATTTTGATGAGGTTTAAAACTAGGGGCGTGGCCTCCTCAGTACTTAATGTTGCACTCCATCCTCTCTTCCAAATATGGTCACTTCAGCCTCCATAAAACTAACAGGGCGGTGGCCAAAATGCTAATGCTGAGGCCCCCAAATGAATCCAAACACTAATGGGTGATGCCACAGTGGCTACGTCCATCTTTTATATACAGTCTATGGTTCAAAACCAGGTTTATTGGCAGCTTCGATATAAAGGAGGAAGAGCCTGTTTTCATTTAATAAAACCTCAATTGTATACAGAAACATTCGTCTATGTTTCTTGTAGGTCGAAAAAGTCGTGAAAGAGGGTGAGTTCTGATTGGTTGGGATACCACATATTTCCGTCAGGTATCTCTGATCGACTAATGTGAACACAGATGATCAAAAACACAAAAAATATAATGTGATACAACAGATTTTTGTTTTTTATTTTTTTTATAAATAAACAACCACATTGGAATTACCCAACCCTCAGGTTTCACCACCTTCTTTCTTTTCATCATAAAAGAAGCATTTGCCATTTAAATGTGTAACAATAAGCTGCTCTTTCAGTTGAAATAAAGCCACTTTTCAGAAATGTTTGTCACATAGAAACTCTTCGGAGCCATGTGAGCAAACAGTGACTTCTCAACTAAAACTTCAATAGCATTCCCGAGATGCTGCAACACCTTGAGTCAACATCTCACTGAGCTCTGAAAAAGGAGAGCGGCTCCTCCATCGACCGCCGTCTGCTCATTGTGCTCCGTCTGTCTGACTCGAGGAGAAAGAAACTTCTTACGAAGGCTACTCTGGGAAAAAAATAGAAGACTCTGAGGTTTCAGTAAAAACGCGTGGAAGCTTTTTATATTAAATCTAAAAACTTACTGTTCCTTCGGTGGGAGTTTTGAGTTAAATCTATCTTTCTTCCCAATTTCAACCATTTTCACTAGTTTATATAGCAAATAACAAACAAAAACAGCCATTAAAATGACATTTATATCTTTAATTGACAGTTTGACTTATTTAAAACGCCCCAAATCCAGTTAAAGCTACATGAAGGTTAACTGCTGAGTAAAACCTAAAAAATACAACAAATTATCTACCAAACTATGTCATCAGTGCAACCAAAAAAAATACAAACAAAAAAACAAAACAAAAAAAAGCCAGATGCCACAGTTCACAAAAATATTAAAAATAGAAAAAAAATATTTATTTAATTACACTTTTAGCCTAAAATCTAAACATTTATTAAAAGCAGTTTTGTAAAAATGTCCTTCAGAGTAAAAGTTTAAAAAGAAGAAGTGCTTTAAAAGGACGGCCTCTGGATGGGAAAAGGCGCCTTTTCTGAGTTCTGAATTGTGTGTGCGTCCTACTGCTCAGGCTCATCTGAACAGTCCCACTTTCTTCTTCTTTGGTTTGGAGGCTGGTCGCTCTGCAGTGCTGGACGTGACGGGAAGAGACTGAAGATAAAAAAAAAATGACAGGAGGAGTATTTGTTTATTTGTTTATCTTTTATACTCTTCTGTCTCTGATTTCCTGTTTTTAATCAGTCAGTCACTTCTTTTTTTTTCCCCAGGAAGCACTTTAGTTCAGTTTAATCACTAGTAGCTGAAGTATTTAATATTTTACTTGCTTACTTGTAATTTTAGGACAATATTATGGATCACTGTTGATGAATTTGGATTTAAAATCTGTTTTAATCTTCTGCTTTATTTATTTTTTGTCTACAAATAGCCCTAAATATTTCACTCCAATAGTCATGAAATGGTTAAATCCTAAAAAAAGAAAAAAAAAAAAAATCTCTCCTGTC
>VUQI01047037.1:14801-26754 GCA_015106735.1 Paratilapia polleni | reverse complement strand
AAAAAAGAAAAGCAAACAAAAAAAAAAAAGAAAAAAATAATTTACCATTGGGTGAAAGCAGTATCATGTTTCTAAAGTATTGCAACACTACTCTTGAAATATTATTGAAAAGGCTTAATTAAATGTACTTGATATTTAATTGTATGTAGTAATTCAATGGTTATTCTCCTGCAAAACATGATACATCTGCTTCTAGAAACTAATGACAGGAGAAATAAGATAAACTGGTAAATTAAGTACGGTTTTGATAAAGACAGAGGATAATGCAGGTTAATACTAGAAAATAACTTCTTAATATTGTGTTAATGACTTGAAATCATGATTTACCACTCTCCAACTGTTCTTACATTTAGTATAAAATGTCTCTATCAAAGCTTAAATGTGCCTTCGATCTCTGAAAGTCAGGACAAAAGTGGTTTAAAAAGTAGATAGTTTGACTGATGCTTATCATATAGTGTGGATTACATTGCCTTTGCGGTCACAAAGCCTGCCATGCTGAATTAGTTTGAATGCTGAAGCTGCAGCACTGATATGAGCACGACCAAAAAACAAAAGCTCAGGACATGAGCAGAGATTTCTGTGATCAGAGATATAAATTTGTTTTTTAAATCCTCTTTTTATGCCTCTGCGCAGGCAGCAGCGGTCCCACAGTGTCCAACTGTCTTGCCTTCCATCCCATTCTTGTGAATGACATTTCTTTAACACTTTGACAAAACAGCTGCAAATTTGTTCCCCTGGATGAGCTGATTGGAAGGTCAGGGTCACTGTGACCTCATAAAACATATTGTTGGCAGAGCTGCAAATTAGTTTATAATTTTCCTAAAATTGGCACAGTATGAAAGTGCATTGTGCCAAATAAATTCTGACAGATCACAAGAAAAAAGTAGGAAGCCTTATTTGTGGCACACATTGTTGGAAAGCTGGAACTTATAAAAATGAATAAGAAAAAAGTGAAATTGTCATGAGGAGTGTTACTGACACTGTGAAAATAGTTGTATGATCATTCCGAAGGGGGTCTCACAAAATAATATCTTGACTCAGGTCAGGGTGTCTTGGTCTCTGCCACATCAGTTTTGATTAATTTCTAAAAATCTCTTGTGACTTCCAAGTTCTCCAACATCAAAAAAGTACAACACTAAACTTACTGATAACCCTTCTTTTTATGTTTTTGCAAAGCTATATAACGAGTAATAAGTTACAGTATGTGTTAAGTAATAGAACCCATTCCTGAATTATCATTCAAAAAGCAAACACAGCACAAGTGATGGAGTCAGGCATTATGCAAACCAGGTTCTAATCTTAATGCTATAATACTGAAGGATATCTAATCTACTGCAGCATACACACATAGCAGATTTGAGCTCTGCATTTAAAATGCTACTCATTTTTACACAATGGTAAAGGAAGTTTATTTGTATAATATAACAAGGTAACAGAAACTACTTTACATGAGACATAATAACAAAGACAAGAAATGCAAAGACAAGCAGGGTTTATGAAGCATAAAAGAAAATATAAGAAAATAACCTTAATTAACAACTTTAAAAAGAGACTAAAGTTACACTGCAGCTATAGTGCAGTACAAGCTATGTGTCACAATTTGAGCTTATAATCAAGTGAAGACCCAAGTTTCATCACCAAGGGAGACAAAACCACAGCAATAAAATCCAGTCCTTTATTTACAGAACTTGTATGATGAACAGAAGGCACTGCAGATACAAGGCAGGAAGTCCACTGGCCAAAAAAAAAAGAAAACCAAAAATCCAGACAGGACACGACCAACCACATCAGAAACAAGACAGAGTGATAACCTGGCAAACATTGGAACAGACACAGACTGAATTCACACCAGGGAGAGAAGGGTAATAAGGCAGGCAGACACTAATGAGGGCATGAAAAAGAACAAAGAAGGGACGTAAAAACACAGAAAACCACATGAGGAACTAACCTTTAAAATAAACAACAAATAAACTGAAAAGGAGAACAGGAATAAGCTTACACAGACACAAGCGAGGCAAAGACAGATAGAACATAGAAAAGGGAAGAACCTTCAAAAACATTAAATGTAAGACTAAGGATTTGTAACACAGACCCCAGATCAGTAGAAAGACCATGACACTGAATAGTTTTCTCCAAATTTAATTTAATTCAGGGAATTTATTCCAGACATGTGGTTAGTGAAAATTGAACACTGCTTAGTTTTGATTCTGGAGAGATTGCGCTGCCCCAAAAACAATCTCAGAGAGCTGGTCAGTTTAAAATGATGCATAAATGTACTTTTTCCTTTATAAACTAACATTAGGATTTTAAGGTAATTTATTTGATAAGCAGGAAACAAGTGTTAAGACCTGAGTACTAGACTGATAGTAATGAAGAATCTAGCAGCTAAGTTCTGCATTAGCTGGTTTTTGACTAGTTTTTGTAGAGACAGATTCAGCTGTGCTTAAGTCTACTGATATGATTTTGTTTTGTTTTTTTACTTCCTGATGTCTGATTAAGGTGAGAGGAGGCTGAATTTGTAGTTGTGTTAATGTGGATATTAAAATTTGAGTAAATAAAACTGAATTGAATTGAAATGAATCATATAATAGCAGCTCTCCTTGTTTGCTACCATGACAGTTAATATGGCTGCTAGAGATTTGGATCATTTCAGCCTACATATAACATATGCCATTGGGTGCACTTGCTGAAATGATGCAAAATAAAAATAAAAAAAAAGAATTTTGTGGTTTATATAATCTTTTCCATTAACTATACCTTAACAAGAGTGAGAGCTAACAGCTGCTTCCTCTTTCAGGACTGTAGAGGCTAAGCCAAAGCTTTAAGCCACTGAGGCGCTGCACCTTGGTGACCTGACAGGCTTATTACAGTGCCTGATGAATCAAAGCCTGAGATAAACTTTCCAGTTGAACTCTTAGGCCATTTAATTTTCTTCTCTTATTTGTTGGTCTAACCTTCCTGCCCGATGGTGCCCTTATTACCCTAAATCATTTGGTATTGGTAGAAATACAGCAATATATGATGAATATTAAAGAAGAAAAACTGTCAAGTCCAGAAATAATAAATCACAATACTCAAATGTATTCATTAACATATTCATCAATCATTAATATAACCTTTCAAGAAAAGGGCCCCAAATACAGGCACAATTTGAAAGTTTCTCTCTTTCTCCTTACCGTTGGGATCAAAGTCAATGTTGAATTTTCAGATATCAGAAACTGTTGTCACAGCATATTTTCAAAAAGCCTCCAGAACCAGAAAACTCCAGAGCATGTGAAAAAAATTCTCTTTTTACAGAGTCAACTAACCTCCAATATATTTTCAGTAACAGGTCATAAAGTCCACCAAAAGTAACTCCAGGAGGAACAGCCTGTCTCAAGGGTTCAAAAATTGTTTACCATCTGAGTCAACACCTCAGTGGACAAAGATTGCTTCCTATTTATAGAACTGGTTGGCAATTACATCTTACATTGGCCTTAGACAAGGAGGTATACTGAAAGTAGCATGGCAGAACCCACAGGAAACTAATAAACATGCAGGCTATATATGAATTCTTAAGAACTGGTGCTAGATGTGAAGGGATGCACTTTGCTGCATTTAAATGTATCAAGGTACGCCAATACATTTCTTCAGAGTAAAGTCTGCTCTTTTATTATTCATCCTAAGTCTTTTTTTTCTGTCAACTGGGAAAGTGATGGATTAATTTGTACAAAAGCAAGTTTCAGCAATGTTAAATTACAACCCCTTTTCTCTTGCAAAGTAGCTTTAAAAGCAGATAGACATTCAATTTAGCAGCAGGCGTTCCACTCAAAAGTACAGCTGAAGGTGACAGATAATAGGAAATGTGGTAATACAGTTTAAATGCATTATGTTGTTTTGAAAACTATTGAGATTTCCAGGGCAACCATTTTTATTTGAGTGATAATAGTATGGTTACTGCAAAACCAAAAGGCCAACCAGTGAGAGGCTGTTTCATTGCCTTTAAAGGACTCAGAGGTAAAATGTTACTTTAAATGGTTTCTGTTATCAGACATTTAAGTGCCCCTTAACTGTCATAGTTCAATCCTCTAAATAAACTTTAAACAGCACTTTTCAGTAGTGCTCTTTCAAAAGCAAAAACAAATTACAAAGACTTCATACAGGCCTCTGGAAACATTTTGTTCAAAATTAAATGGAGAAAAAAAAAGTAGCATTGCATATATTGTTACATAAGCCTAATATAACTGCGGGTAACTGCTATGTCCTTGACAGATCACTGCAGCTGAGTCAAACCTGCTCTTTCATAAGAGTCAGGGTTAGTGAACAGTGCACAGTAGCGCAGGATGTACTTACAAATGACGTGTGTATTCTGAAACAATCTGTTTATTCTCACTGGGGTCTGGAGAGTGATATCTGAGCAGTGGGAGCCATTTCTGCTGCAGCTAGCCATCATTTCTTAGGAAGAACTGTTTACTTATCCTTGGCATCACTCATATAGTAGAACCTCTAAGACGGAAATGCAGTGTGTTGATATTACACGGGAAACAGCTCTCAAAAGTCCCTGAAATTTGTACTCATTGAACTATATGTTTGTCTAAGAATAGATGGCCATTATTCTCAGGATATATGTATGATGGCTTCAGACTTAACAGAAATGTGTTTTGATATTAAACTAAGGACAAAGACTTCATTTTAATCTTAAACTAAATATTTTCATACCTTACTCTTAACCAAGAAAATGCACAACAACTAAGCTCTCAAAAAAATCTATCCAAACAAGAAAGAAATATGAATAGTATTTAGTTTAAAGAAGTAGAATATCATGTACTATTTAGTCATTAAAATTTAATACCATATTAAACTCTAAACTTAATTAAGATAAGCTGCTATTTTTGCCCTACCTCATTCAGTGTTTTTGTGGTCTGCCATATCAGGCGCATGAGCCCTGGTCTCAAAGCCATGTATTGTAAAGCCAACCATGGCTTTCTTTATGCAATGTCTGTGAAAAAATAAGGCTGACACACTTAGTAGACTAGACCACATGATTAAAAAAAGCACAATCCAAGCGGCAATTACGTTTCCTTACATTTTCAAAAGGGATTCTGCAAAGCAGATTAGTTTTGTAAAAGAGATTTTTTTAGGTGACTGGTTTCTCTTATGCAAAAATGAAAGAATAAGACATAAAATGCATTGCAGGTATCCACCTATAATGCAGTGTCTTACAAATACAAAGAAATACAAAAGCAAATTACAGTCCTTCACTCTGGATTGCTGAGGTAATGCTCTTCTTCTTTTCTGTAATTTTTGCTGACTGTAACAAATATGAACCGTGTGTGTTGGGGATCCAGGGTGGCAGACTCAGCCTCATTACATCTCCAGGGACAACATAGACAGATCAATTTTAATTACCCAGCAACCTCTCAGAGAGCACGAGAGTAATGAGGATTCAAACAGCTTAGATGGCCACACTTACCTCAGGGAACTCCCTGAGCAACTGATATAAAATATAGCACAACTCTCACGGCTGCACCCAGAAGAAAAGAGGGGTTATGAAAGCCTTTAAGTTGCTGCATGTAAACTCAATGTTGACAAAAACTGATTCTGTACAACTCAACAAAAAGGTGAATGATCTTAAAAACTTGGGAAGAGCCCAGCAATGCATTTCCATGGAGATGAAAGAGAAATTTGCATCTGATCTCAAGTTTAGATTTAATGAACCCCTCTAACAGAGATCAGCCCAGCTCTTTTTAAAGCTTTCAACAAAAGTGGGTTTAACCTGCGGCTGTGTGAGAGTGTGCGGGAGTGATAGGAACAAGAGAAAGGGGGAGGAGACAGACGGACAGAGGGGATGCTGCAAAGGGAGCTGTCACTGCCAGCTGGATGCTCATACTGGAATAGCAGCCATGTTACATTTCACAGACGAAGAGGGTGCCTGTTTGCTTTGTAGCTGCAGAGACCACCTGCAACACATTGTCATCCTCTCCTTTTACTGGGATGAGGAGAACTGCACCACCTCAATTCTAACTACAGTTCTGCTCACCAGTTGTTCAGAAATGGGCAACTGCAAAAGTTTTCTTTGTGAAAACTTACTGAAGACCTAAGAGGACCACATATAAACATATCAAAAGCTCAGAATGTGCTGCAGTAGCAGAACAGTTTGTGAAATCCTACCAACAACTAGAGCAACAACACTGTCTCTGTGCCCACTCTTCAGTATGCTCTAACAATTTAGTAACAAGTAAAACAACACTGCATTTCTGATAATGGCAATTCACCATCAGCAGGCGTCTCTTGAATAAAAACAGAAAAGAAGCCCCATGCTTTTGAATAACACTGCTACAGAAGCCATACTATATTTCTCCTTAAGGCAGAATTGAATCAACCAGTGCAAGAAACGTTGCCTTCATTACACCAAAATGTCTACACCGTCTCAAGGCAGCTTAAAAAGGTATAAGAGGCAGGAGGAATCTTCTACTGTGCTTCTGCCCCTCTCCACATTGCATTAGATGTTGTTTAAAAATCTGTTCCAATCAATCCCCTTTAAAAGCCCTTTTATGGGAGCAGAATTAGCCTCAGGGCTATTTTTAGAATCAAAAATATTTCATGTTTTCTGACCAGTCAGCCACACAGATGCTCTGCTGTGTAGGAGAGGTATTTAAATGTGCTCTACACACAACCAAATCTATTTCAGAGTTTGTTTAAAACTTGCATGTAAGAGTACACAGAGAATATGTCTAGCAGAGTGCTATTACTACAGAACCTTACATGATGATGAATGACATTTAAATGTCATGCATTTGATTAACCAGTAAAAAAAATAATAATAATAATGAGGGACATCAATATGTCACATTTATTTCAATGTGTAATTAATAATAATCGTAGTATAATAGTAATAATCACCTACCTTCTTTTCACAATCAATTCTCTGCTGCTTTGCACGTGTGTTCCTAAATCAGTTTCAGCTAACTGATTCAAGTCATTGATCTGTAACACTGCAGGTGATCATGGTTTAAAGGAAAGTGTTCCCTGTTCTAATGATAGATTGTAATAATTATGAATGAACCAGAAAAAAAAAACAGAGTCAAGGGAGACAGAGAGTTGCTTTAAAGTAGCCTACATGTGGGATTCAGGCTGAGTGCAGGGAACTCTGCTGTCTCAAGGGTATAGTCATTTAATTTCACTCTGCAGAGTACATCAAAGAAATTAGCAGCAGAGACATGGCGCCTTAAATTATTTTTAATTAAGAAATTTCTCAAGAGGACAGCAAAAGTGCAAATAGAGAAGGGGAGATTCTTTCATTTTTTTTCTTTGATGACTAAGTTGGTATGTGTCTAAAGTCTCCAACAATATTTATCAGCATACATAAAAAAGACCATATACAGTTAGGCCTATTGCTGGTGACACACCTTGTGATGTTACATTTAATGTACTATACAGTGGTTTTGAATGATTACTTTGAATAAGTACGAATGAGTAAGAGCAGAGCACAAAAGAAGATGGATAAGCAGTAAAAGCCCATATATCTGTCTTGTGTCCAATCCACACAAACAAATGTCCCAGTGTATCCATCCTGACAGAAGCAAACAGTGAATAATCAAAAGCTCTCTGCAGCCAAAAATGCGTCCCCAATGACATTTCATTGTGACTGGACCTGCAGTTTAATTTTCTGCTAACATAAACTCTCATACAGAAAGACTGACACAATGAATAGGCCTGGTCTGGAGACTCTTAAAACATGTCAGAGGACTTTCAATAGCATTACACACTATTAGGAAGAATTTACCAGGTCTGTAAGTCAGCGACAAAAGAGGGACAGAAAGAAGGAAGAGAAAGACAGCTATGTTTGCATTTGTGTTTGGAGAATGAGTGGTGAACTGACAGGCACCAACATGCAGTCAGAGGTCAGAAGGGATGCGACCCCAATCAGTTCTCCTCATACAGGGCATTCTTAATAGAACTGAAATAAGCTATGATCAATAACACAGTGAACATGATTTAAATCTGACTGGGTGATGTCTCCCAAAGTTGCAATTGTTGAACAGAACCTTCATGACAGCATTTCACAAAGTTAGGCTATGTATCATGGTACTGATCATCCCACAGTGGTTGTAATTTCTAGTAATTCTAATTCTTAAATATTCAAATAATAGGTAAGTCTTGTGAATATGTATTCATGTTCCTTTTCTCTGGATGATCATCAAATCAGAGTTTTACATATGAGTTGCATTCAGAATTCTATACTATCAGTTTTAAAGGCCTTTAATCAGAAATGACTAACCCTGTTTAAAGTTACATGTAATTTATAACGAATTTCACTGGCTTCTGATGCAAATCAAATTCTCTAACTCCTGAGCAGTTGAATGTGAAGGTGGAACAATGTAGTTTGTCAAGTGTAACTTTCATTCATTGAAAGTGATGCTAAACGCCTGGCTGCTAAGATGATTTTTTTTTTTTTTTTCCTCTTGCAGTGCCACTGTGTTCGATGCGTCTCCAAGTGCGCACGACCCGTCTGCAGCAGCATTCCGCAGACCGCCTGCCAGGCATCTGGCTGTTCTGCGTTTATTTCTGGAGGCGCTGCTTTTCGCTCAATCACCCCCCAACAGGTGGATAAGGCGAGTGGGCAAGAACATTGGTGGATATACACCCTGGGGGAAACTGGAGGCGTTGAAGAACCAGGTGTAATCCACCGAGGGAACTTCGTTGTTGTTGCCTATTTTCGTCTCCAGGATTTGTTGCGCGGTGATCTTACTGCGGCGTGCGCCGGTCTGCGTTTTTCATCTTTGAAAAACGGAAAGAAAATCGTGATAAAAGCTGACCGAATGTGGATTCTCAGTAGGAGTACCAAGAAGTCTCCAAAAAACGAGAAGGAAGAATGCATACTAGACTAAGAAAACAAGAAAAAGACGGACCGACATCACTAACACCAACAAGCAGGGTCTTCATGCACATCCACACTGCTGTTTCCACATTTATGGGGATACAAATTCCAAGAAGTTGAGGCGAATTATTTTCATGCGTTTTTCCAAAGGAAGAGCACTGATCTCCCTGAGCGAAGTTCCAATGTCCAACATCAGAAAGGTTAGTTATTTGCCCCTATGTACTACTACTAATCTTTGACTATAAAAGGCACTTCAAAAGACAAGAGTAGACCGTGTTACCCCTGGAAGCTTTCTGGTACAAAATATTAGAAATAAAAACGTGAGCACAGGCGGTAATTTAAATAGACCTGTTGTCATCAATTAGTTAAAGCTATCGATGTTATGATTGTTTTTACTCTTACTGTAAGCTCAGGATGGGCTTTAAATATGCTACATGATCTGTTGGAAAGCTCTTGTATTCCTTCGATTTTGTCTGAGAACTACAACTTTCAGAATAAAAGATTCACTGCCATTGCACTGGTGCTCTGCTGCACCGTGTAATCAAACAGCTGAGCTTTTCTATGTCCCTGTAATGTATTGATTTCAGCAAACTCATTAGCAGAAGAAAGCCTTTGTACAGAAGGCTACCTCTGCGCTTGTGCGCGCGTGCGAGTGCTTGTGTGCTAGTGAATGTGGGCGCGCGTGTGCATTTCAGTATTTGCACACAGAGATATCAGCAGGCCATACCTTTTGTAGGGTTTCTGCTTGACTGGTAGCTTCACTTAAGCTTCACTGGTAGCGGCTGTCTTTTGAGGCAATGTCTGTCGCAAGTTCAAGCAAGCACAAGAAATTAGGCTACAGTAAAGAACTGGCTGAGGTGACATCACCCTTACACTACAAGTACAATATGTAGCATAATCTAAGATATATGTCAAATAAACACTATAATATACTCCTGTCTAAAGCCTTATAGCCTTTCAGTAGACAAAATGACTACCAATATCATAGTTTAGACATAGAAAACACTGAGGGCATAACTTATTGTTGGATTACTCTGAGGGAGAGTAATCCAACAATAGTAACAAGAGTAATTGTTTTTGAACAAAGTTAAATATTTTCAGTGCCTTTCTTTATTTTTTATTTTGTTTTATTTACTTTTCAGGTGATTGAAATAATAATTTTGTTGATAAACAGATACACACACACACACACACACACACACACTATATATGTGTGTGGTTTGTATTGTTAAAGACGCGTTAATGTATCATTTTATTATAAACCACTTGCTCCTTGTGTTGCCAGATAAATGTCTTTTTTTAATTTAAAGTGGAAATGTTTCACAAAGGTCACAGTAATATCAAAGTAAGGATCTCAAATGAGGTATGAAATCCTGCCATCAAAATGCAGGTCCAGGAGGGATCAAGGAAAAGTCTTTTCTTTCCCTTTAATATCCTTCACTTTTATTACTTTTACCCATAATTTTAGGCATGTTCTGATTCTATTGATAATTGCTAGCTCAGAGGCAGATCGGTTCTTAAAAAAAAGTACTCATACCTAAAACTGAAATCCTAACCTATAAACACAGCATGTTTATTTAATTAAACAACGACTTTATTTTGGAAAATATGTTAATCCTCTTTTTAGCTGAGAGCAATGTTAGAAGTTCGATACCACACTCATGATTATGAAGGTACCACTTGCAGCTGATTAGCGCAACTCAGCACAAAGAGTGGAAACACAGGGGAAACAGCAAGACTGTATCTAAACTACGCATTGATCTTCACATAACAGTAATAGAGCCAATAAATACTCAGAGTTTTGAACTGGGCCTTTAAATCTGCTATTTTAGGATATGGGACTTTGGGCACAGCATGAATATTTTTACGCATATTTATTAAAGAAATTGCCGTGTTTCTGCTTGTTCTCATAAACTAATTAGGCTGCTGTGGGTCCAATCATTATTTCTCAGATAGAGGCAGTAATGAGTTGTCCTGAGACAGTGGGAAGAAAGAGAGGGAAGCCTTAGGCACTAACTACTTGAACTTCTTGCTTTTTTTTACATTTAGTACTATGTACCGTCTTCCACTTAATGTTGTTTTTGACTCACCTGTTTCATATTTCCCCCTTCATCTCCGGCACTTTCTGCTTCCTCGCCTTTTCTGTTCCTTGTGGGTTTAAATTCTCTGAAGACCATAATTTGTGAATCTGTTCAGGGGTGATAGTCAACTTCCCATTCACACGGATGCTGGTTTTAGTCATTATTATGGCTGCTCCAGTTTCAAATAAAGAATTTTAGCATGAGCTTGTCACAGAAGCATTTTACTAATACTGCCTGTTATATAACGTAAACAGAATTTTCAGATCTTCTATTCATATTCAGTATCCTAATTTTACAATGTATTTAGGGAAAGAACCATTTTAGACTGCAGAAAATCTAGAGACTGTTGCCTGAGGGAATCACACTGTACATATTTTTTGAGAAGTTGCATGCTGTCAGTCAATTAGCAAGTAATAATTAATGACATTAAATAAAGCAGCTAGAAACCTGAGAATTAATGAATCATACCATCCAGTGCAGCTGCAAACTGCATTCCTTCTGTGAGCCGTGTGTCACGATGGCTGTTGGTGAAACACGTTCAGCGGGAGCAGCCACTGTCAAGTCTAGCCTTGATCTTTCTGGTTTAGTCCTCTAAACTAAAGAATGCAATATGTGGGGTGGTTTTGTTTTTGTTTTGTTTTTTTCTGCTCACAGCGTACACAGTGTTATCCTTCAATTTTTGCAAGCACTTAAACATTGCATGATGTTTAATTCTGAGCACTAAACACTGCAAGATCACCAAAAGGCAGCATTTACTGCAAAAGAAATAGCAATATAAAAACTTAAGAATTCTATCATGCTGCGTCAACTGATTACAGTTCTTGTCAACTTATGTTTTAGGTTTGCTTTGTTTTTTTTCCCCCACTCCAGTTCATGTGCAGTCTTCAGGTACACACTTATGTTTGTTGGCGATTCTAAATTGGCTATAGGTGTGAACACGAGCATTAATGTTTGTCTGTCCCTTGGTTTGGGTCTGTGATGGACTGGCGACCTGTCCAGGGTGTACCCACCC
>VUQI01047037.1:0-14781 GCA_015106735.1 Paratilapia polleni | reverse complement strand
GCCCCCCCCCCGCCGCCCCCCCCCCCCCCCCCCCCCCATCAGTCCTGAACTGGATAACTGGTTTGGAAAATGGATGCAGGGATGAATGTGTCCCTTACATACTGGTCAACTTTTCAACAGTTTTTGTCGATTTATGTTTAAAATTTGCCCCCCCCACTCCAGTTCTTGTACAGTCTGTAGGTAAATTAGGCAGTTCTTCAATATTTAGATCATCTAATAAATGGCGAGGAATCAAGTACCAGCTTCATCTTTTATCTTTTCGTACTTGTGAATGCCCATATGAACAACAAGTTCATTCTATACCTTTGTCCCTATCCCTCCTAGTGTGACCCCCCCACCCCGGCAGCAGCTGTAGCAGTGTTAACAGGGTGCCGGTCAGCTGAAACCTAGAGAGATGTCACAGCTGTACTACCGACGGACTGACAGCTCCTCATACCGGGACCGCATCCCGCTGAGAATTGTGCGGGCCGAGTCGGAGCTGTCACCTTTGGAGAAAGCCTACCTTGGAGCTGTGGAGAAAGGGGACTATGCGAGCGTCAAACAAGCTCTGGAGGTGTGTGTGTGTGTGTGTATGTGGAGGAATGGAGAAACTGATAAAGGGATGAATTAATGCAGATGCATAAAGCTCAAAATTATTGATGGGTGAATGGTTCAATATTAAAGCTTTAATCTAATTTGACTGACGTGGAAGAGATTGGAAGATTTATGGGCAGTATGTGAAGCCATAATAATTGCTACGCATTTCAATAACATGCAGGCTCTTTATAAGACCAAGTGTTGGCAGACAGCAGCTGTTTTGTAGTCACATATCAGCTGGAATGCCCAAAATTTTAACACAACAGGACTAAGGACAAATGACAACGCAATGCACAACAAGAAAACAATAGAAGTAAAAACTGAGCTGCAATTTGTAATTTGTGATAGTCTGCCCACTTAGCTTGTCCATATAGAGATGGAGAAGGGTCATCTGCATTTAGTTCGGTGTTCCTTCTTTATTTTTTCTTTCATTAACAATTAAACAAGTTGTTGTTTTCACATTCTGGGATCAACAAACTTAGATCAATGCATTTGCTTTAAGTGTTTTGTGAAAAAGAAAATCTCAATTCAAAAATGTCATTATGCCTCTGAGATTCTAGCGACTTCCTTTCTCCTCTTGGGCTTTTTCCTAAAATATTGCTGGTATAACCAGCTAATGACAGATATGACTGTCATTAGCTACTTACAAGAGAATGCCGCTGGTTTTAGCATAAGTTAAAAAAGAAAAGTATAGAAATCAATGCAGCAGAAATACGAGATGCTTGTCTGGTTCCTACATTCCCCACAATTCAACATGACTGCCAACAGTTCAGCTGGATATTGAGTTGTGTTATGCCAGCAGTAGTGGCAAGCTTACTCTTGTGCTGCTAGCCTCAAAAGGAGATAAAAAAAAAGTCAGCTACAGAGATCTGGTAAACTCACTCCCACTCCACTCCTCCAGATTCAGAGGAAAAAAAACTGCTGACTTTTAGTTGCTTGTTCAGATACAAAAGGTGTGAAGAGTTTACAGTTCCTTTGAATAATGTCCATTCCTTGTGTGTTTTCCCCAATAATCAATGAACCCCAGAGCCTCAGAGTAGGTCTTGAAACAAACTCTGACTTTCAATCACAACCTTATTTTGGCAGGAGGCAGAGATTTACTTCAAGATCAACATCAATTGCATCGACCCTCTAGGCCGCACAGCTCTGCTGATTGCCATTGAGAACGAGAACCTGGAAATTATTGAACTCTTGCTGAGCTTCAACGTGTACGTCGGTGATGCCTTGCTGCACGCAATTCGCAAGGAAGTGGTGGGAGCTGTGGAGCTGCTGCTAAATCACAAGAAGCCAAGTGGTGGCATGCAGGTGAGGAAGTGACTGAGGAAAGTGGAAAGAGTTTCATATTAAAAATGCTTTTACATGAGGTAGAAGTGCCTCTCTGCTCAGACTGTCAAGGCTTTATTTTCTCTCCAAATTCTTTATTTTATTTTATTGTTTTGGTTGTTTTTTTTTAGCTTTTCCACCAAATTGTTTTATAATTACACAATTTATTGTATTTTTTGCAGTTCGTAAGTGCAGTGTTTAATCCATTTGTGTTCTGGGGCCTGTGCCTTGTTTTGGATGTAGCCGGCTTAATAACATTCTTTTATCTAGTACAGTATGATATTTAACAAATGCACCACATTTGTTTATCATAAGATATACAGTCGGATTAATTAATGACCAACACATCACAAATCTTTTGTTCTTTATGTTTAAAATCATTAAGATTTGGAGAATGATTCCAAAGTATTCCCACCTTAAAACTGCAAAAGGCCAAAAAAGGCAGAATATGAAAATACAGTCTTTCTTTTGCAGTTCTTACCTCCCCTATACCCTCTGCTCTCTCCCCCTCAGACCCTTCTACTAAACAAGCACACATCTGATACGTGTACTCAACACAAGCTGTGAGCTAGCCGCATCAATATTAAATTGAAT
Source organism: Paratilapia polleni (assembly GCA_015106735.1). NCBI lineage: Eukaryota > Metazoa > Chordata > Actinopteri > Cichliformes > Cichlidae > Paratilapia > Paratilapia polleni. The sequence continues at coordinate 12,288 of VUQI01047037.1, read as the reverse complement.
TAGACACAGCTGTGCCTGACTGTTTGGCTGCAGTTAGAGGAAGGCTTAAATATTTGCAACATTCAATTTAAACATTTAGCCTTCATTGAAATTTAACTACAAAGCTTATCTAACCACTATCAAAATATTTAGATGAAACAGGGGAATGTCTTGGAAATAATGAGAATTTGAGAAGTCTGGTTTCAGTGTCCAATCAAGATGTTGCAAAAATGGTTACAAAATGAAAGCTTTACCTGGCCGTTGGCAAGACATCCTTCATAAGCATAGCAGAGTAATAAGACAAATAATGGCCCTAAATGGGGTTTGTATCCTAACATCACTAGCACCACATGCATACTGACTGAGCTAAGAGTCTTGTATTCAGTAGGTGGATGATCATTATGAAATCTTGATATTGACACATACTGAGACTTTTTTGATAAATCCATCTTCATTGTTCTGGGTTGCTTGCAGTTATTTCACATGCTGGGATATGGACTTTTCCTTTCTTCTGCTTTCTGAAGGGAGGTCCATGTGGATTTACATACATAGTATAGCCAACAGGAATGCGCTCTATGAAAAACCTGTGACTGGCTAAAGTCTCCCGCCACCCTCAAGATTTTCTAAATACTCCTCTCTAACCACTTGAATTACACTATGCGTAAAGGTTATTATTGAATTTCTGCCCAGTGGCACTAAAAGATTTCTGGATACCTCAGTACTAAATCTAAAGAAGATCTACAGCAGCTCAGGGGCCTTCATGACAAATCACTGGGGAAATTTTGGATATAAGTGAATGACTTACTTACATGGCAGTGCCCGTGCCAGTAAAATACTGCTAGTAACTGTATAGCATATAAACTGAATGCAGTTGCCTGCAGCTTTTTACACCATCCAGAATAATTGACCCAGTATTGTTGGCAACAACAAAAGCCGACACTTCAAAAAGCTGCCTTCATAAGCCTTCTGTCTTTTGGAAAAGGAACAGGTCCTACAGAGAGGGAGATTTAATGAGCATGTTCACTGAGAGAAAATATGATGTTTAATTTAGGTTCGTTCTTATTTACTCTGGTAAGGATTCAGATTAGTTTGCTGGCTGCTGTTCATTAATGCTCCCCATATCATATAGTAGTGAATGAGAACAAAATGATTAGAGTTTACTGCTCTGTATACACTTATCATATTCATACACACACATACATTCGCATTCTTTCTTCTTCTCCTGTCCCTGTGAGCAGTAATGATGGAGAGATGTCACTCCTGTTCCTGTTGCATCCTGTTGCAACTGTGTATGTGCTTTTCATAAAATGAAGTAAAAAAAAAAAAAGTTAAAAGTTGAAAAATGAAAGGGGGGTGTAGTGGGGGTGGGGTATTAAGGAGGAAAAGGCAGCATGAGATTGTTTGTTAAATGGATGAAATTTTCAGTCCGAACCGCTCAACTGTGACATTAATCAGGTGGCACACTTTATCTCAATGCCTTTTGTAAGATAGTGCTTCTTCCCAATCCAGTGAGTAGGCTGTGAAAATAGATCACCCTAGTGCTACCATATCACTCCAATAGAAGCTCATTGATTATATTAAAAGGCTCTCTGGAAAAAGCACATCCAATCTGTTGCCAGTGTCTTCTGAGATTTATTAATACAGAGATTCATTTTATGCTTGGCTGGAATTGTGTATATTTGTCTCTCTATTTTGTAGGCTGTCTGAATGACGTGTTTGTAATAATCTCACAAGTGTTTTAGCTTATTTGTTTTCCGCTGAGGACCACATGGATATCAGCTTTTTAAACGGCTCCATGTATTATCCTCTGAGATCAGATATGCATCTGTCAGTGGCACAAACACTGGAGCTCACAGTGTTTCCCAATAAAGGACCTTTGGGTGGTTTTGTGTGTTTTTTTTTTTCATTGTCTTTTTTTTGTCAGTCTTTCCATATAAGGATGCTTATATAAGGAAATCCTGCATAACACAAAACATGATGTAGAGTAAATGGATTCATGCTTGCTTGAATCTAAGACTTGAGCTTATTTTCTACAGTGTAAGTCAAAATCTGCTCAGTGTCCCATTTTACACCAGTTCTATCTAAACATTTGTGATGATGTAGGGTGACAATAGAAAACCAGCAGGGAGGCTCAAAATGGAACACAGTGAAAACAAAAGTAAAGGCACACTGTGCTTTTGCAGATGCCATTGTTGCATTTTTAATCAATATGCTTATGGTGGATGCCCTATGAGTAACAAATATGTGTTACTCAGAAGAGTGGGCTATTTATTTTCCTTTCTCCACAATTACCATAGTTTCACATATATCAGTTTGCACTCCTCCTATTCCATGCTTGGGCAGAGGCCAAGGCTGTTTGATGTATATTATTTGATGTCCCTCCTCCTCCCACATGGAGAACAGAGTGTATATACTGTAGCTTATTAGATCACCCACCTCTGCGAAATATGACAACTCTTAGACATGGCTCTGTGCCACTCTTTAGAGTTGCTGTTGCACTGTGACTGCTCTGAGAGTAAACTATACAAGTAATTAATGTCCCCGTGATATAATGACTTTTGGGTGCCACGTGGATGATGAAACTTTTTTGAGAAAATGAACCAGTCTTCCTCGGAGAACAGTTCTTCATGCTTTGTTCCTCAGTGAGCAGTGGTGACAAAGGCTTACACTGATACTATTTCTGTTTCTACTCATAATAGACTACTTTCAAGTGGAATATTTATAAAACATCTCAGATCGTGTCTTAACTGTAACTCGTACTTGCATACCTATAGTTAGTCTTTTAGGATGCTTTATTTAGCTTTGCAAAGACCAAATACCAAACATTCCACCTCTTTTTCATATTTTTCTATGTTTTGTTTTTTTTTGACAGAAATAAATATTATATATAAATATTACACTCACTTGCCACTTTGTTAGGTACACCTGTTCACCTGCTCATAAACACAAATTTCTAACCAGTCAATCACATGACAGTAACTCAGTGCATTTAGGCATGTAAACGTGGTAAAGATGAAATGCTGAATTTCAAACTGAGCATCAGAATGGGGAAGAAAGGTGATTTTGAATGTGGCATGGTTGTTGGTGCCAGGCGGGCTGTTCTGAGTATTTCAAAAACTGCTGATCTACTGGGATTTTCCCAAACAACCATCTCTAGGGTTTAGAGAGAATGGACCGAAAAAGAGAAAATATCCAATGAGCAGCAGTTCTCTGGGTGAAAATTTCTGCTGGATGTTAGGGTCAAATTTTGACGCAAACAACATCAAAGCATGGATCAACCCTGCCTTGTATGAACCTTTCAGGCTGGTGGTAGTGGTGTAATGGTATGGGGGATATTTTCTTGGCACACTTTGGGCCTCTTAGTACCAAATGAGCATTGGTTGAATGTCACAGCCTACCTGTGTTTTGTTGCTGGCCAGTAATGGCCACAGTGTACCCATCTTCTTTTGGCTACTTCCTGCAACAAAACGCATCATGTCGCAAACCTCAAATCATCTCAAAGTGGTTTCTTGAACATGAGAGTGAGTTCGCTGTACTCAAAATGGCCTCTACAGTCACCAGATCTCAATCCAATATTAGCACCTTTGGGATGTGGTGGAATGAGAGATTGGATGAGCAGCTGACAAATCTGCAGCTGCTGTGTGATGCTATCATGTCAATATGGGCCAAAATCTGTGAGGAATGTTTCCAGCATTTCGTTGAATCTATGCCATGAAGAATTAAGGAAGCTCTGGAGGCAAAATGGGCTCCAACCTGCTATTAGCAGGATGTACATAATAAAGTGGCCAGTGAGTGTATGTCACAATTAGCTCAGTTAGATCAAAATGTATCAGAACAACTCAGGGGGAAAATGTAAATCTACCTATGGGGCTCACATTAAATCAGTCAGTTTTGGTAGGATATCATGTAGTTTGGTCTTTCTGTGGAATTCCACTCATACAATTCAAGTATATAACTTAGTTTTGCTCGTAATGGATTAGGGCAGCACAAACAGTGATTAGGTAATAATTCCAAATATCTATAAAAAAATCTATAATTCTTGACTCCTCTACAAAGTCAAGAGACAGTAACTGCTGGTTGATACCATATTAACATTATTAATAATTTTAATATTAATAAGCAGTATTGATGGCAGTTTAGGTTTTTGGCTTGTATTTAGTAACACATTTTTGTCCTTCAATGGTAATATAAATAAATAAAAAGTAAGAATAACAGGAAAATGAATAGAGTTCTGTCAAATAAGGTAACAGACTCATTGCCTTATCTGTATATGGACTGATTGTGCCTTCATGCACAGTCACATCCTGCAAAGGCCCATTCTGAGCCAGGAAAAACCCTTAACCACAATCTAAATATTAGAAGTTTATAATATAAAAGGAGTATGGGATACAAAGCTTTTTAACTATAACATAAAAATGAATATAAACCAACCTACAGTTGATGTAGCCTTCTATGTCACCAGCACTTAACTGGGTTTTGTAACTAAAAAAAAAAAATCAGTTTTGCAGCTAAACTATTTTGGTCACTGAGTTTGATACACCACAAACCATTTCCACACGTAAACCCCAGAAAATGTAAGGAGAATTAGGTTGCCTTTTCTTGCATGTAAATAGTCTGCATCAGATACATTCTCACTCCTGGATACACTGTTTTGTTTAGGCACGGCTGCTGCCTACATAAAGCATGCAGAAGGCTGGACACATGACACTGACTCACTTGCTCTGAGTCAGTTGGGTAGAAAAATTTAGGGCTGCAGCGCATGTGCCAAAAAATGGCTACAGAAATAGGAAGTGGATGCATTTAGTAAGAGAAGCAAAAAAAAAAAAAAGCAAAATCTGCTTAAGCCAATTAGCGTAGCTTGGCAGCATAAGCAAATTTCTCACTCATTTGATTTTGTATGGATGAACTGCATTTAAATTACCTATGTAAATCTGTATATATATTGATGTTTTGTTTGAATGGCCAAAGCAGCTTAACTTTGTAGACAGAAGTGGTGTCAAATATCTGTTACATAGTTACTATTAGCCTTCCATTTTCAAATCCAATTTTAGATGTCCTGGTTGTGTTGTTAAAGTTTAGGTCCTGCCAAGCCTCTTGTCTCTTTAACATTCTTGGCAAACCTCTTTCACTAGAACTACAATATTATATTCCCATCTGCCATCAGTCTGCATCGAGTTGCTAAGCAGGTCCTTACCTATTGCCTTTTTATCCTCCAATCATTCTTGGGCTATCTTCTCTCTCTTCTCCCTTTCTCCCTCACCACAGAATCAGATAATAGGCCTTCAATTAAAAGAAATAAAAAGGGGCAGCTTACTCCTCTGCTGCCCGCAGCCGTATTCCCCCTGAATGACATGGGAATTGAAAAAGGACTTAGCTGGAGTGGGTGATAAGAGGGATAGGTGGAATGAATTTCTCCTAGAGCATAATTCCCTCTGAAATGTGTTAAACACTGATGCATTTCACTATGCTCTTACTGGTGCCCCTTACTAAAGTCTTGATATGGAAAGCATTTTGTCTTTATCCAAGGGGACAATTTCTTACCTGTATTTCAACCATTTTTACCTTCAGGATCTGAAAGCCCTAAGTACAGGTCAAGGCCTATTGTGTTTCTTTGACAGCTTTATTCATATGTGCTTTCATTCTCTTATCTCCCTGCAAAGGTTCCACCTATCTTATTGGACAAGCAGTTTTCTGACTTCACCCCTGACATCACTCCCATCATTCTTGCTGCACACACCAACAACTATGAAATTATCAAGCTTCTGGTGCAGAAAGGTGTGTCTATGCCACAGCCACATGAGGTGGGTAAACCATACGTCTCTAATATGACTCATTCTATATAAGATATAATGTATACTGTAGCTACAGTTAGGTCCATAATTTTTTGGACAAAGACGGAATTTTTATATATTTTTTTATATAGTCGATATGTGACTTTCAACTTTAATCCAAGGGTTTAACAAAAGTATTAACTGTTTAGGAATTACAGACATTTTAATACATAGTCCCCCATTTTCAGAGGCTCAAAAATGACTGATAAACAGGTGAGGCCTGTTCCCTTATTATCTCATCACAAATTAAGCAGATAAAATATCTGAAGTTGATTCCAAGTGTTGAACTTGCATTTGGTAGCTTTTCACTGGAATTCTTAGTATGAGGTCCAAAGAAATGTTACAAGTGAAGGAGGCCGTTAGGCTGGAAAAACAAAAACAAAATAAGCCTATCAGAATGATAGCAAAAACATTAGACGTGAAAAGGTGTTCACCAAAAGGTCTTGATGTAAATAAAGAGTTCACAAGAAGGTGCAAACCACTGGTTACACTCAAGAACAAGAAGTCAGGTTAGACTTTGCCAGAAAACATCTAAAAGAGCCTGCACAGTTCAGAAGAAAATTCTTTGGACAGATTAAACCAAGATTAACTTGTACCAGAATGATGGGAAGACAAAAGTATGGAGAAGGAAAGGAAAATGGTGCAGTCAGTGTTATGGCATAGTCGTGTATTGCCAATGGAACCAGGTCAGTAGTGTTTATTAATGATGTGACTGCTGATAGAAGTTATGTTATATGTGTTATATAATCTCTGCTCAGATTCAGCCAAATGCTGCAAAACTGATCGGACAGCACTTCATAGTGCAAATGGATAATGACCCAAACCATACTGCAAAAGCAACCCAAGACTTTCTCAAGACAGTGAAATGTGATATTCTTCAATGGCCATGCTTTTCACTTACTGAAGACAAAACTGTAGGCAGAGAGACCCACAAACAAGCAGCAACTGAAGTTGGCTGCAGTAAAGTCCTGGCAGAGCATCTCAAGAGAGGAAATGCAGTATGTGGTGATGTCCATGGGATCTAGGCTTCAGGCAGTCATTGACTGCAAGGGATTGTCATCCAATTATTAGAAAAAATTCTTATATTTAAAATGACGTTAGTTTGTCCAATTACTTTTGAGCATCTGAAAATGGGGGACTATGTATAGGAATGACTGTAATTCCTAAACAGTTAATGCAATACTTTAATTAAACCCCTTGAATGAAAGCTGAAAGTCTGCACTTCAAGGGGCTTAACTTAAATTACATCTTGATTATTTGATTTAAAATTCACTGCAGTGGTGTATTTTTATAAAATGTAAATGTGCACATAAATTTTCAGGTCACGTTGACCCTTGAAGGTCTAAGTATCATAGCTTGACATCACAGTACTTATCTAATATAATGGATACAGTAGTTGTTTTGTTAGACTGGAACATGATCCATTGCTAAACACAGAGAAGCCTCATTAAAACGTGTCCATGTGTCCATGTTTTGTTTGATGTTGCAGGTGCGCTGCAACTGTGTGGAGTGTGTGTCTAGTTCAGACGTGGACAGCTTGCGGCACTCGCGCTCACGCCTCAACATCTACAAAGCATTGTCGAGTCCCTCACTAATTGCGCTCTCCAGTGAAGACCCTTTCCTAACTGCATTCAGGCTCAGCTGGGAGCTGCAGGAGCTCAGCAAGGTGAGGACAAGAGAGGCAGCTAATAGTGGAGCTGGAGCATCAGTTGGTAAGATTTGATTTTGAGGATTGAGTTTTCTTCTATACTGAGACTTTTCTGATACATTTACTCACATTTCAGGTACTCCTGCTTTTTTTTTTAGCAATATGGTATTTGTTTTAAATTCAGTTCAATTCAAGGAAAAACTCCCTTTTAACAGTAAGAAACCTCAGAGTATAGGGAGACAGGACAAAACACAGACTACCTGTACTTCATCCATTTCTTTCAGGTGGAGAATGAGTTTAAATATGAGTATGAAGAGCTGTCTCAGCAGTGTAAGCAGTTTGCAAAAGACCTCCTGGACCAAACAAGGAGCTCCAGAGAGCTGGAGATGATCCTCAACTACAGAGACGATATCAGCTTACTGGAAGAGGAGGGCAACAATGACCTGGCAAGACTCAAACTAGCTATAAAGTACCACCAAAAAGAGGTATGTATAATGTAAAATATTAACCAGCACTGCTTGCAGTCATCATTTTTGAGACTTTATGTATATTTAAGTATATTTATTCAGCCTCTGAATAAATACTAATACAGAAGTGTGTGTGTGACTACATAGAATTAACTACATAGAAATATGTAGTTAATGTGATACTCACACAAAACTTTATTTAATCATTAATACACATAAATACAGTAATCTTTGGACTACTGCATGTATGTGCAGTAGTCCAAAGTTCCAGATGGGCAGTGAAATATTGGTGGCTTGTTTAGTTTTTATTGCCGGGGCTGCAGGAATGGGAAGGAAGCCGAGAATGTCATCCTGTTAGCTATCAACAAAATATCAACAAAATGATCTCTCTCTCTCTCTCTCTCTCTCACACACACACACACACACACACACACACTCTACATCTCAGTGCCCCCACCTTCAACTTAAGAACAGTGAGAGTCAGATAAGACTTCAGTATCACAGCTATAGCCTTCTAAATTGTGTAAAATATAGAAAATCATCTATTGTATTTTTTTTTTTTCACTTTTTATGGGTTTTCCACTAGTATTTTTTTTCTTCTGTCTAGCATTGTTTGCTTCATGATCTACTGTACAGCTTTTTTTTTGTTAGATTCCAATGCTAAATACCCTTAATACCCCATGTTGCCTTGTTGGTAAAGTTTTTGCTTTACCAAGCCAATGTCTTCTCGTTGGTGTCCCTGCCAGCCGACAAGAAGTGCTATAATGATGTTAGATTAGCATCAGGTTTAATGACATCAGGTGCTGGTTTTGTAAGGTTTTTAACTGTTTTCCCCTTGGCAGCTCACACAGACGACAGATAGGAATGAATATTCTTGAATTCAATAACCAAAGTATTACAGCTACAAGGCAAATATTTGAATCAATATTTATATTGTAGCTGTAGACTGAGGATGTTTACTGCCTTAAAATAGCAGGTTAATAATTTAACTAGACGTTCATGTTCATTCTTTCGGTTCAAGTTAAGGTAATCGTAAAGTAAATAAAAAGGCAATAGGCCACTGCATGAAGTTAATTGGATGCATCCAATTAGACACACGTGCTCTGTAATGATCTGGAAAGTTTAATGCAGTACACCTGCTTTTGAAGCAGTGGTAAACATGTCATATAAACACTGTTTACATTCACAGTCCATATTTGAATTTCCTAGTGAGAAAATTGGGCTGTTTTATTCAGCAGCTTTGTAGGAGCTGCATTGCATTTCAAATGCATGTAAATAATCGTGCTGGAAGTGGTCCAAACATGGTAACTCCAAAATAATATTCAGTTTTATGGTCCACTTATTTCATGCTTTTATTTCCATTGGAATATAAAACATTTCCCACTGGGTAGAGCCATAAACAATAACTATTCAAATAAGTTCATTTAATTCTTGTAAAGAATCCTAATGAATTTTTTGCAACTACTATACATATAAACCTTCAGTAGCTAGCATGTGTCTTTAATTACTGTAGCATTAACTTTTTGCGTAGGTGGTAAAAATGCCCTTGGTGTTTCTATGAATCTACCTGTTAATGTTAAATGCCACGATAACACCCTAAAACGAATGCATGGGCTGAGCACGTTTTCCAGTGTTTGGTGGTGAATGTGGAAAGGCCATTTTTAGTTGACTTGCTAAATTATGGGATGGCTGAAAGCAAGAGGATGGGGTTAAATCGATTTTATACCTCAGAATTGTTCCGCTGAATATAAAGGTGAAGTAAAAATGATGAAGAAGCAGACGCATTGCTCCCAGGAGCAACTAATAATTCATTCAGCTGTCTTTTGCTGGGAGCTCTGCATAGCTGTCACTGATGATGCACTTTTGGAGGAGTCTCATTTTATGACACTTCTGTTTCGTCCTTCATCCATCCAGTTGTTGCGCATCAACAAATAAGCTGGGAGATGAGCATGCTGAGTCACAAAAGGATAGTTTGGGATAGTGCGAGTGCACAGGTGGACATGATGATGGACAGTCCCCTGTCATCTTACCCAACCCTTCTGTTGTAGGTAGTAAATCTTCCTCTGCACACACTGTAAACAAACCTGCCTCCTGCTGCCTCTGCTACAACTGTGGCTCCTAGCATCTCCTCTTCCCAGCAGCATTTTAATTATCAAGTCCCAATATGCCCTTCTCTTGCATCGGCTATCTGTAGCACCCTTCAGTCGCTCCAGGATTTTGATGGAGAGCCAGCATGTCATGATGTGGGTAACAATTCACCCAGTCGCCCTTTTCAAATGATAAATGTCCCTGCTACCTGGGCTTGTTAAGAATCATTTCAAGATGAAGTTATTCTGCTGGAATTGCTCACTCTGTGCGAAATTATATAGCATTATTATAGCAACTGTAATTAGATTAAAAACTTTGCTCTCATTTCACTCTCTAGAGTCTTATTCTTGTAAAACGTTTTGAAAACATTTCTATTTCAGTAAAAGCATTTTACAGTCTTCACTACTACTTTTTTGTTCTCTTAGAAAAAGGGTATTGTAAGTCTTTTTTCACTTGTTTTGGACTCAGTTATATGCTTGGTTTATTGTTTGTTTGAGGAGTATATACAGCAGTTATGTAGATAGTGGTTTTCACTTTGTAGCATATGAAGAGGCGCAGTAGTCTTGCAAAAATGTGAAATAGGATTTTACATGAATTCAATGCACAGTAAAATATTCATTGAACAGTTATTGTCCCTTTTGGGTTTTTTTTCTTTCTTATTCATTTGGAGAATGGAAACATGACATGAACTGGCCCTTAAAAACATTTTCTGCTGCTGTCTCCTGAGAACAGAAAAATCACATCTGTATAGTCCAATTTTATGTACTCGCACACATAAACTGAGGTATTTATAGGTACTGGTTTGTGCTTGAGAGAGATGATCTTTAAGCTTTTGCCCCCAGTGGGGGTTAAATGGACTTTTACTGAGACTGGAAAGGCTTGTTTGCTCTTGCAGAGAGCTGTTAGTATGTTCAGGACATATTGTCTGTGGTGTGATTTCTACTCATGGCTTTCAGCAGGTTTTCAGATCAGAAATGAGTGAGTGTTTCAAACTCTTACAATAAGCATGACACTCAGCCTGTATGGGAGATTTTTTTAAATAGAAATTCTCTTTATGAATGGGAGTCATTAGAAGCCTGTTTTTGACCCTCAGCTGAACAAAATGAAGGACGATTCTCATGTGTGTAGAGTGCGAACGTGCTTATTTACATTTGTGTATTTATCCTTGCATCTGTGGGTGTTTTCTGGCTCTGCGGCTGATGTTCTCCCAGGGTTTAAAAAGGCAATTTATAACAGTTTGAAGAGAAATCTCCACAGGCTTTCTGTCTAAAGAGCTGAACTCACAGAGCAGTCTGCACTTTGATGCAGCAGGAAGCCAAATCAGATAAAGATGATCAGTAACACATAAACATTACAGAGCAGATAATCTTCTCTACCTCCCCGAGGGTTTCAAATGTTGATTACTCAAATTTTTTACTGATATTCTTGCAGCAAATGTAGGTGAGGTGAGAAGACTGAAGAATCACGGTGCAAAGGAAAACAGACTGTCTCTTTAATATTTGAAATTGTCAGAGCCACCAAGGGAAACCTATCAATTTTACATGCAATAGTTTGATGTTGCCCCCTTGTGATATCTCATGAAAACTGCAATTTGGTATTTCAAGTAATTTTAATGTCCCCATTAAGTTGAAATGAAGTTGCACCAACAGGAGTAAATGTTGTGTAGAGAAAAAAAAAAATTAGCACTCAGTTGTTTCAGCAACTGCCTGCAGCAAGTGTCTGTCTTAACAAGTCAGTCTGCTGTGTCCGAAAGTGTTCAGCCTTCATAAAATTCAAAAGCAAAGGCAGTTTTAACAAGACCCTTTTTTAGAATAGATAATATTATCTCTTTTTCATCTGTTACTGTGACCTTGTCCTGTAGATCTCTTGTAAATGTGTCAGGGTGATGGCTTTAAGTAATCAGATTTGTAGTGTACTGTACTCAGTTTTGTATTGTGCAAAAGTCTCAAGCCAGCCCTCATTTCTTTATATTTTTTTAGGAAAATGGAAAATAGGTGCAATTATTTATTGGAACATCTGCAAACATATATACAGCATATAAGGTAAAAACAGAGTTTGTACAATTCTAACAAGCGGGAAAGTCAATATTTGTTATGACCACCTTCATTCTTCAACACAGCCTGAACTTTCTTAGGCAAGCTTTCTTGTAATTTCTTTCAGTAGTCTTCAGGAATAGCTCTCCAGGCTTCTTGAAGGACATTCAAAGCTCTTCTTTGGATGTTGGCTGCCTTTTGTTCTGTTCTCTGTCAAGATGATCCCACTCTACATCAATAAT
>VUQI01047035.1:0-11421 GCA_015106735.1 Paratilapia polleni | reverse complement strand
TGGAAAAATAGTTTGTTGGTCTATAAAAAAGCCCTCCCTAAAGCTAGGACATCTTACTATTCATCACTGACTGAAGAAAACAAGAATAATCCCAGGTTTCTTTTCAGCACTGTAACCAGGCTGACAAAGAATCAGAGCGGGGTTGAGCCAAGTATTCCTTTAACGCTGACTAGTAAGGACTTCACGAATTTCTTCACAAATAAAAATTTAACCATTAGAGAAAAAAATATTCACAGCCATCCCACAGACTTATAATTATATACAGCAACTTTCAAAACTGCTGCCATTTATTTAGACTTTTTCTCTCCGATTGATATTTCTGAGTTAACTTCAGTAATTCTTCCCTCCAAACCAACAACGTGTCTATTAGACCCCATCCCCACAAGACTGCTGAAAGAAGTCCTACCATTAATTAATGCTTCAATCTTAAATAAGATCAATCTATCTTGATTAACGGGCTACGTACCACAGGCTTTTAAGGTGGCAGTAATTAAACCATTACTTAAAAAGCCTTCACTTGACCCAGCTATCTTAACTAATTATAGGCTGATCTCTAACCTTCCTTTTATTTCTAAAATTCTTGAAAGAGTAGTTGCAAAACAGCTACCTGATCATCTGCAGAGGAATGGTTTATTTGAAGAGTTTCAGTCAGGCTTCATAATTCATCACAGTACAGAAACAGCTCTAGTGAAGGTTATGAATAATCTTCTTTTGGCCTCTGACAGTGGACTCATCTCTGTGCTTGTCCTGTTAAACCTCTGTGCAGCATTCAGTACAGCTGACCACAATATTTTACTGCAGAGATTAGAACATACCTTGGGTATTAAAGGAATTGCACTGCTCCTTTATCCTATTACCTGTCTAATAGAGTCCAATTTGTTCATGTAAATGGGGAGTCTTCTTCACACTCTAAAGTTAATTATGGAGTTCCTCAGGGTTCTGTGCTGGGACCAATTCTATTTACATTATACATGCTTACGCAGAATTATTAGAAGGTATAGCATACATTTTCATTGCTATGCAGATGATACCCACGTCTATCTATCCATGAAGCCTGACGACACACACCAATTAATTAAACTACAGGCATGTCTTAAAGATATAAAGGCCTGGATGACCTCTAATTTTGTACTTCTAAATTCAGATAAAACTGGGGTTATTGTACTCGGCCCTAAAAATCTTAGAAACATGGTGTCTAACCAGATGTTTCCTCTGATGGCATTACCTTGGCCTCCAGTAACACTGTGTCTGTCAGGATATGTCTTTCAGCGCACATATTAAACAAATATGTAGGGCTGCTTTCTTGCATTTGCACAATATCTCTAAAATTAGAAACATCCTGTATCAGAGTGATGCTGAAAAACTGCTTCATGCATTTATTACTTCTAGGCTGGACTATTGTAATTCATTATTATCAGGTTGTTGTAAAAGTTCCCTGAAAACCCTTCAGTTAATCCAGAATTCTGCAGAAAGAGTACTGACAGGGACTAAAAAGAGACCATATTTCTCCCATATTAGCTTCTCTTCATTGGCTCCCTTTTAAATCCAGAATCAGATTTAAAATCCTCCTCACATACAAGGTCTTGAATAATCAGGCCCCATTATATCTTAAAGACCTCATAGTACCATACTATCCCAATAGAGTACTTCGCTCTCAGACTGCAGGCTTGCTTGTGGTTTGTAGGATATTTAAAAGTAGAATGTGAGGCAGAGCCTTCAGCTTTCAGGCCCCTCTTCTGTGGAACCATCTCCCAGTTTGAATTCAGGAGACAGACGTCTTCTCTACTTTTAAGATTAGGCTTAAAATGTTCCTTTTTGATAGAGCTTATAGTTAGGGCTGCATCAGGTGACTCTGAACGATCCCTTAGTTAAGCTGCAATAGGCCTAGGCTGCCTAGGTAATGTTGTAGTGTCTTTACTCTAAAATATAAAGCACCTTGAGGCGACTGATGTTGTGATTTGGCGCTATATATAAATAAAATTGAATTGAATTGAACTGAATTGCTGGGGGCTTCCCATGATGCACTGAACGTTTCTTCTCCACTCACCTCTCTTCACTCTCCATGTGTTTATACACCACTATTGCATTTAATGATTGTTAAATTAATCGTTAATTGTTATTAAACTCTGGCTCTCTCCCATAGTGTCTTTTGTCCTGTCTCCCTCTGCTCTCTTCTGTTTCCCCTCACCCCAACCAGTCACAGCAGATGGTTGCCCCTCCCTGAGTCTCGTTCTGCCTGAGGTTTCTTCCTGTTAAAAAGGGAGTTTTTCCTTCCCTCTATCGCCAAGTGCTTGCTCATCGGGGGTCGTCTGACTGTTGGGGTTTTCTCTCTAATATTGTAGGGTCTTTACCCCACAATATACAGCACCTGGAGGCGACTGTCATTGTGATTTAGCACTATATAAACAAAACTGAATTGAATTGAATATAACCACATATTAGGCTAGATAGACGTGATGTGCTAGCAAATTTCCTAGCTTACACAGCCTCACTTAAAAATACAAAAAATCTATGATAAATCTTAATAATGTTTCTCATTGCTGTTCATGGCATGAAAATCATAACCAACCTTGAGCCCACAGTAGCCATGTGCTAATAAGAGCAAAGATATCTAATTTTCCTTTGTTTAGAAGGACATTTTTTCCTACTACCAAATTCCCCTTTAAAAATAAAAGTATCGTACTTCACAAAACTTCAATGAAACATTAAAAAACAAACTACAAACTGTTCAAGCATGGTGGCCTGTAGTAAAGGTCATTTACATAATAAAAGATTACACAGTTAAATGTGTATTTTCTGCTATAGTATCTAATGACGTTAGTTTGCTGTGAAGTCTGATGCTTTTATTTTGAAAGGGTGGGCAGTAGGAAGGTTTGAAGGAAGAATAGACCACACAGTAAAAAGGGATCTTCCAAACAAAGGAAACTCAGACAGTTTTCATCTTATTAGCAAATAGCTTATGTGGCACAGGTTGGTTATGATTTTCTTTCATGAACAGTACTAACATTATTAAGATTTGCAAATTTGTAAGTTTGCAAAACTGCTAGCACAGCATGTCTTTCTAGACTAATGTGGTTAGGATTCTGTGGTTGAGTAAATCTTGTACTCCAGAAGAAAGGAGGTATTGCAAGCATATACAAGTTCAAACATGCTTAAATACTTCAATGAGTTAAATTTCACGTGTGATGTCCCGATTAATTTGCTATAAGGGCAACTGTATATTAATGATGTTTGTTTTATTATTTCTTATTAGCTAAGTCAACTGAAATAGTGTTGAACACTGAATGTATTAATGTAAACTAATTCATATTCAGAGAAACTGTTTTATTAGTAAAAGGCGACTTAAGCTTAAGCTTGTTTATATATATATATATATATATATATTTATTTATTTATTTATGGTTTACTTCCCAGTGGTGTGGTATACAAAAAGCCACAACATCCATGCTAGATTGCAACTTTTAGTTTTGCATTTTTCAGCCCTGATTCCAGGTTATTACACAGAAACTACCACATGTTTCAAGGTCAACATTACTCTTTTTGAAATTTGCATTAATAGGTTATTAACATGGAATTAAATGGAAACAGGCAGTTTTGCATTTTGCAAGCCCTGATTCCAGGTTATTACACAGAAACTACTACACATGTTTCCAGGTAATAAGCCACAACATTAAACATAATATTTACCCTATCACCTTCAAGCAAAGAAGAATGCTAGGTAGGATTAATTCCAGCATTATAATATGATAATAGTATCCTAATATGTTAAAGTATCAACCAATTTTACCTTATTATTATGCAGTTACTACTGCAAGTCAGTATATATAAATTATAATGCACATATACTCAGGTTATCATATTGTTACCAAAATATTACTATACTATTACTAATTGGTTTTGCCTCATAGGCATACATTTGTTTCCACATTACTAACTCTAGCTGCTAGCCGGTTATTATGCTATTACATAAATTTCAATGTAATATTACTCAGCTATACCCACTGTTGATACAAGATAATTACTTGGATATTACTTTGGTAATTAGGTGGTAATAACTTGCAAATTTCCATATAATTACCACCTAATTTTCCACCTTATTACCCCACCATTACTATTAATCACTGAAAACAGAGAAAACTAGTCGCTGGTCACCCTGTTACACAAGAACTTTGGAAGCAGTTTACAGGTGAATTTAGTCAATGAAAAAAAGAAAAAAGAAAAATTGAAAGGTGTCACGAAAGGGGAAAAAACAATCTCATTCATATCATTTTACAAGAAGGTTAATTTTTATTTCAAGTGCTAAATTAGAAAATACTCATATTAAATGTATTTTTTTTTTTTTAACAAGATGACAAGGATACAAGAGGCTTATGTGCAGTTATTAACAAAATAAGAATATAACAACAAGCTTCTTTAAAAAAGACACTTTGACATGTGGCAGTGGAAACGTTTGGATCACAGTATTTCTTGTGTGTGCTTGCACACTGTCACAGTGTCATGGATTGAGTAGAATGCTGTCATTAATGTTTTCCTAACAACTGTGGGGTTTTTTTTTCTGCTCTGACAAGAGAAATATCCGCTGTAAAAGAGCCCAGTGCTTAAACAATGGAGATACCTCATTTGACCTATTGGAAACACATCATTGCTTTTAATGTTATTTATTTAACTGCAGCAGCAGCAGTTCATCTGGTGTAAAAGCTGGATATTGAGCCACTGATAGTCTGGATCGTTCCCTTCCAACATTACCGCAGTCCTAATACAAGATAAATGAAGACACTGAATGTGCTGTACATGGAAAAAATGTTTTCTTTGCCTTTCCATCTCTGTCCCTTTCAGTGAAAGCACAGAGTACAATGCCTACCCAGATGGAAATTTTGCTGCTCATAGTTTTTCATTTGTGTCATCACATATAAATTATTTTTTTATTTGGAGATTACCAAATTCTGTTTCTCCTACACCCCCTGAGGAGAAACAAGGAGCAAAAGAATAAATCAATGTAAGACAAATTATTTTTTGTCAGTTTGAGAAACACAAGAGAAGCAGGAGGTAAACTAGAGAGATAAGACCTGAATTTGATCACTAAAACAAACTTCAACCTTATTTGTGTGCCACTGAAGTTTTCTTTCACATCTTACTGATATTTAAAAGAAAAGGTTATTGATCAAACTAAAGATCAGTGCTGAGTGAGAAAAAAAAATGAAAAGAACTTTTGGGAAACTTAAATTAGGATCAGACAGACAAAATTAAATTAGGAGACAGGGTTTTTCTCAGGAGCTGAATTTAAAATGTTTGTCGAACTGGGAAAATTCACATAAACATGTTTGTGTAAACATCCATTTTTGTTAGAAAACTACTCTGAAAGTCAGATATAATGTTGTTCAAGTTGTTCAAGTCATACACAAGAACATGGTGGATAAAAAGTAAACATTTGCTTCATCTTTAATCATTTAATGCTAATGTTTAATTTGTAATTGGTATTAGGTTTAGGTTGTAACCATTAGTTTCAGTCCTCTAAGAGTGGCAAAGGTTAGTTATTTTTTAGCAGTAATCCTGATAAGCCAGTCAAAGCAGTTATACTCCAATTAGCTATTGAACAATGACTTCCTAGCTTGGGAAATCTGACCATCTGAGGAGCAAATGAATGTAAGCTGGCAAAATTGCCAGAAGCTAATAAATCGAGCCCAATTATGTCACTCAAGGTGGTGAAATGTTACATGCGCAACCAGAAAAGTGCAAAGTTAGACAGACTTGGAGCATCTAAAGAACCCGCAAAGGGACCTACAGGAGCTAATAACTAATTAGACACAGATGCTGGAGTGAGCAGGAAGACAGTGGCATGTGGGAAGACATCTGGTATGCAGACAGAAAAACAAAGGTGTTGGAAATGTAAGAAAGAAAAATACTAAGAAAAGAACATACTAGGACAATACAAGCATCTGAAACACTGCTCAACTGCTATTGTAGTTTTAGAAAATAAAGAAAAATGAATCAATTAAATGCAAACAACATTTGCCAAAAGTCAACAGAATTTTCTTTAATTTATGTTAGTTTCCAATGTAAGAACAAAAAAAAAAGACTTATGTGGAAAATGTGAGGTTAAAACAAGCAGCATTTGAGAAAATGCAATAGTGTGAGTGTCAGAAAAAGCAAGAAGTAGACGGATCTTTGCAGATAGTAAAACCCAGAGTAAAAGACCTTCATGTGACCTTTATTAATGAAGAGGGAGACAAGCAGGCAGATAGAGGAGAGGATCTGCAAAAACAGAAAGTGAGGCAGATGCATAAAGACAGAAATAAGGACAGTGACAGGAAATCTGGAGAAAGAGAAGATTATGAAAAGAACAAGACAAGTGACAGGCTTTGCCATCGATCTGCTTAATTTCTCACTACTTCACATACTGTTAGTGTCTTAAAAACCAGTACTTAAATGATTCCATCTGTACAATTTACTCAAAGGATCATCAGAATGGCACCATAAAGTATGCATAATTACACCCAGCTGATAATGAAAAATTGGCTTGAATTTCTGAGAGAAAATGAATGTGAGAGGAGAATGTGGGTACAGCAAGTGAGATAACCCACAGATGGCAGAATTAAAATGAAGCTGTTAGTGCTTCCATTTATGCATATTCACAGTTGAAACTTAATTCATTAAGCTCTTATTAGAAATTCACCAGGCATCTGAACAGCTTTCACTGGCTCAAATCGTACACAACTGGGATTTCTCTTACTGAAACTGACACATTCTACATTTAATGCTATTGAACCTAAAAATAAAAGCTTAATTACGAGAGTATTCCACCAGTCTCAGAGACCCGTAAACAGTCTTTGTTGTGTAAATCAATAGTTTCTCTTTAAATAATGAAGTTGGAGATTAAATAAGATTATAGGATAAGCAATGACTTTACAATCCCTCAATCTCAGTTCTAGCTAGATAGACAGATTACAAATTTAAAGAAATGAGCTAATTACCACTTATGTAAAAATAAAATGGCAAATAGAACTTTTTGACTCCAAAATATGCCACACAAAGATCTGTAAGTGTTATAAAAAATGCATTCAAAAGTTAATTAAATGGTAAATGATGCACTAGTAGTCTGAATTAGCCAAGTAAACTTGGTATTTGCCAGAGCATCCTCTTTGTGTTGCCTGGGACCATGTCCCTTGCTGGGCTGTTGTGAAAAGATAGGCTACTTACTGGTAACCACAGAAGTGTGTTTACCAGTTTCTGCTACAAAGACCGCAGAGCACTTGGGGCACGTTCTGACTTGGGGATTAAGACGCCAACCATAAACCATAAAATGCAACATCCGTGGTTCTGGGAATCTTTGTTGCATTTCTCTTTGGCTTTGTCTTCCCTATCAGCTCTGTACCGATGTTTTCAAATAAAAGCATAACCCACCCCCACCCCACCCCAAAAGAGTGAAAGACCACCAAGAATTTTAAGCTACAGAAAAATTTGACTTGAAGCTGCTAACTCACACTGATGAGGGTGAGGTAATATCTGTAAGGCGGTACGGCTGGACTACCAAGTGATTTGAATCACGTCTCTTCATTTGATATTACGGCTCCATGTAAAACCGAGACAATTAATCCTGACAAAGGATCCCTGAGGAGGAATGATCAGCTAAAAGAACATTATATGCCCCATTATATGTCTGAGCTAATACCAACCCAGAGTCTCAAAGCAGGCCTTCCATTCATCATATTAATGCTTCTCCTACCAACCTACACTTTTGACTGTGAGAAAATCTCACTCTCTATGCAAGAGCTACCTGACAGAATCGTGACTCCTAATTCATCAAGCATCTAGGCTGCATTGCATTGTAACACTTTGTTGAGCCTGAGATTAGATCCTCCTTCAGCAAATTATTAAAGCATATAAAATGTATTTGTCCACTTACTGACCAGCAGCACCCTCCCTTTCTCTTAACATTTTACTGAAAAATGCATACAAACATTATAAAGGAGTCTTCTGTTTGGGTTCTCCTGTGGGAAGTCCAAATGTTGGATTCCAGCCATAAAACATGAGACAAAATGTTCATGCCAAACTGTCCCATCAAACACTACAGTTCAGTCACGCTTAACAAATACAACATTCATGCTTTGTTTACCGAGAAAAGCATTTGATTAACCTGGCCACGGTTACTTTAAACTTAAGATAAAAGCGAATTTTACTGAGTCCTCTGGAGCAGCACTCAGTACACTCATGAAAAAGAAAGTGTGGCCCATGGAAATTGTTGCTTTCTTTTTTGATTTACTTCTTTAGACAAGCAAACATTTGATGTTTGGCAACAGATAAAGCTGGCATACTTAAATAACATCACAGAGAAAATTAGCTTGAAAATATGTAAATATGCATATGATGTGATATTTTACATTTAATTTATGTAATTGGGGGGGTACACCTCTGGACACAGATATTTCCCTCTAACAGAAACATATGTTTTAGATATTTATTCAGCAGTCTGGGACATCAGCTTGAAAATTCTGATCACTCTTCATTCCAAAATTCCTCCAGTTGCAAAATGTATGAGTGGTTTTTAATGGGATTAAAAACTTTTTTTTTCCTTGAGTCAGCTATATCGTAACCCCCAATTTTCTCTCTTTAAGCTATTTCTTGCTTAGAGTATTCAAAAGATATACTACTTATTATCTTTAAGTACTTGTTGACAGGATGCAGAAATCATATTTGAATCTATGACAGCAAACTGGCAAGTCCATGAGACAGCAGAGAAACTCATTTACACCACCAAGCTTGACAGCTGGTTATGAAAAACACGTTTGGACTGTGCAAAGAAACGTCTACTGTTACCAGCCATCTCTGTGTTTGATCCACCTGTCCAGAGCACATTATACCAACAGGGCTGGTCTTTTCCTGTATTTTTTACTGGCAAAACATAGTTTTTGCTTTAATGTTCTTTTTGGACAGTTAAAACCTGGAGGTAAAATGTGTGCAATCTCTTTCTGATTGCAGACACAAAAACTTTGAAATCAGTGGTTTAAAAATGTTACCTGCATAACCTGTGATAACATTTGAGGGGTCACGGAGAGTTCTTCTTGCATCAAATGGCCTGTTCATGCTAGATCTGCCAGTTCTGAACAAATTGGTGGTCGTTTGAAAGCCATTTGTAGATTATTTTCCTTGCAGTGAAATAATTTATATCTTTTAAATCCCTTGCCAGAATTATAAAATCTTAGGGCACTCTTCTGATCTTGACATGATGACATACTTCATTAGTAAAGAGAAAAGCATCTGTGAAACCCAGCGGAGATTCCCTGGCAGCAAAACTGGGACCAAAATCCAATTAATTCAATCATTGATTAAAATAATTCATTTGTGGATTTAAATATTGGTACGTGTGCCTGATCTCTCTCTCTCTCTCTCTTTTTTTTAAATGATCATTTTAAAAAATGGCCCCAAAATCTGAATTGGATATATTAAGTCCTTTCTGTTGGACGTGTGTTGTGCAGGACTGGTGAAGGGAATGCAAAGACAAGAGGAACTGCTTGCAAAAAAAAAAGGAAAGAAAACAAAAAGGTAATTTGTTGGAAAAAGGGGAAGGTGGTGAGAGACTGGGGAAAAGTTCAGTCTGGGAACCTGGTGCAAAAGTTGACCTGGTGAGCAGGCGCAGGGTTTTTGGCCTGAGGGTGTTCTAGGTAGAACAGAATCCTGAGTGTGGGGTGCTGAGCTGTCCTGGTGAGTAGTGCTGGGCTCCAGAGAAGCAAGAGAGTCCAAGCAACAGGGTTTCAGAAATAGTATCCAAACCTGTGAATGCATAACACATCAACAATTTATGTACACTGGGCACGTGTGCTTCAGTATAAACAGGAAGCAGTGGATAGATTACTGTAGCATCTTCTACAAGCAAACATTTTGCTGGTCTTGCTTGGACAGATGATGAGATGGAAATGTTACTCAAAGCAACACATCGGTGCAGTCCAAAAGTGAGAGGGCAGTATGTATGTACACTCATGGTCACTTTATTAGGTACAACTGTTCAACTGCTTGTTAATGCAAATATCTAATCAGCCAGCCACATGGCAGCAACTCATTGCATTTAGTAATGTAGACATCGTCAAGATGACTGGCTGAAGTTCAAACTGAGCAGAAGGGGGAAGAAAGGTGATTTTAGTGACTTTGAACGTGGCGTGGTTGTTGGTGCCAGACAGGCTGGTCTGAGTAGTTCAGAAAATGCTGATCTACTGGGCTTTTCCCACACAACCATCTCTAGGGTTTACAGAGAATGGTCCAAAAAAAGAGAAAATATCCAGTGAGCATCAGTTCTCTGGGTGAAAATGCCTTGTTGATACCACAGGTCAGAGGAGCATTGCCAGACTGCTTCAAGCAGATAGAAAAGTAACAGTAACTCAAATAACCTCTAATTACAACTGAGGTATGCGGAAGAGCATCTCTGAATGCACAACACATCATACCTTGAAGCAGATGGGCTACAGTAGCAGAAGACCACACTGGGTCACACTCCTGTCAGCTAAGAACAGGAAACTGAGGCTACAGTTTGCACAGACTCACCAAAATTGGACAATAGAAAATTTTGCCTGATCTGATGAGATTTCTGTGGCGACATTAGGACGGCAAGGTCAGAATTTGGCATAAACAACCTGAAAGAATTGATCCATACTGCCTTTATCAGTGGTTCAGACTGCTGGTGGTATAATGGTGTGTGGATATTTTTTTGGGACACTTTGGGCCTCTTAGTACGAACTGAGCATTGTTTAAATGCCACAGCCTACCTGAATATTGTTGCTGACCATGTCCATCCTTTTATGGTCACAGTGTACCCATCTTCTGATGGCTGCTTCCAGGAGGATAACGCGACATGTCACAAAGCTCAAATCATCTCAAACTGGTTTCTTGAACATGACAATGAGTTCACTGTAATCAAAAGGCTTCCACAATCACCAGTTTTCACTCCAATAGAGCACCTTTGGGATGTGGTAGAACAGGAGATTCACATCATGGATGTGCAACCGACAAATTTGTAGTAGCCGCTTGATGCTATCATGTCATTATGGGCCAAAATCTCTGAGGAATGTTTCCAGCACCTTGTTGAATCTATGCCAGAAAGAATTAAGGCAGTACTGAAGGTAAAAGGGGGTCTACCACCAAGGTGTACCTAACAAAGTGGCTGGTGAGTATATATATTTTTGTGGGTAAAAATGACATTTTCCTACCAACTCTTTCTCATAGAAATTGTATTAATATTTTTCTAAATATCTCCATTTCCCAACTACATTGTGGGGACACATTTAATTCACGGGCAACCTCTTTCTGGATGAATAAACTGCTCCATCTATTAACTGTACTGGAGTCGCTGGGATGTATTGAGGTTTCCCACTGAGCACATAAAGTGCAGGACTGTAACCATAGAGCTCAGGGTTCACATCCAGACTTGGGTTA
>VUQI01047034.1:0-14437 GCA_015106735.1 Paratilapia polleni | reverse complement strand
CCCAGAGCCCGGATCTCAACATTATTGAAGCAGTGTGGGATCATCTTGACAGAGAACAGAACAAAAGGCAGCCAACATCCAAAGAAGAGCTTTGAATGTCCTTCAAGAAGCCTGGAGAACTATTCCTGAAGACTACTTAAAGAAATTAGAAGAAAGCTTGACTAAGAGAGTTCAGGCTGTGTTGAAGAATAAAGGTGGTCATACCAAACATTCAAGCTTGTTAGAATTGTACAAACTCTGTTTTTGCCTTATATACTGTATTTCCATGTATGTTTGCACATGTTTCAATAAATCACTGCACCTATTTCCCATTTTCCTAGCAAAATATAAAGAAATGAGGGATGGCTCAAGACTTTTGCAAAGTACTGCATGTTGCCTTAAACCTAACTTCTCTAAACCCTCCTATATTTTCAAGATCCTACCACAAACTACCCTACATTCAAACCCATTACCAACCTAGGCCTAATCTTAATCTTAACAGTCAACAAAAATGCTAATCTAAGCTCTCCAAGAGCTGTAGAACATGAAAAAGACATCTCTCTGTGGGTGTGTTTTCCTCATTTTTTTATTACTGTGAGAACGTCTTGGTCCTCATAAGTAATGAAACACAACAACACACACACACATAGCAGTGTGCCTGTACTCTAGCAGTACTAACACACATACATAAATCTAATGTCACCTCTATTCCAGCAGCCTATTTACTCCCAGAGGGCTTTTTCAGAGCTTTGAAGGGCTGATTGGAGGAGACAGCAGTAATGACTGCAGGTCAGGAGGTCACAACCCTGTTATGATAACTAAACTCTGGGGTCAAACGCCTTAACGGCAGCCCGCTCTGACTGCTGCTGATGCCCCGATAACAGCAGATGAATAAACCTCTGTTATTTGAACAGTTTGAATCAGAATTAGATCAAAATTCATTCGTAAATTGAATTCTCATTTTGCTCAGTTGTCATGCCTGAAATACCCCAACTTGGTAACCCTGACTGACCTGACATAAGCATTTTATTTGGGAGGTTATTTTCTTTTTTTTATCATGCATTTGATTTGAAAATGTTGCGGTGGCAGAATTTTGAATACTGGTAGAAAAGTGTTTTTGTGTATGTTTATGAACAATAAATCAAACTGCACATTTAAAAAAAAAAAAGAAAGCATCACATTTTACTCTAAAAGTAGTCAGTTACCCTGCAGACAGACCAAAATATAAAAACCTCAATATATTACTCTTTTTTTCCCCAGTTTTCTTTTAGTGGAAAAACAAGGTTCACTTTATTGGCATTTTTAATAAAAGTTTTGTAGCCGTTAAAGATTTTAGGCAGATTTTTCCTGCACTGTTAATTTTACAAGGCTAAATGTTCATCAGACAGTGCAATCATAAAACAGGATGAAGTAAACGACACAAACATAGTAAAAAGTCTCGATCGGACTTACTGTGTGATCTGGGTTCTATACCAACAACATATTAGGTTTCTGCTCCTAGTTCCCAATGAGTGGTTTCTCTAGTCCAGAAAGATGTGCCATTTTTATCTTATGCACAAGATTTGGATGTTCCACAGAATAATCACACTGGGACTTAGACTCTGGTTAAAAGACAGACTTCAGTACTAAATTAAATTGTATATTTTTAAAGAAGCATGTGTTATTTCCACATTTATGAGACTTAATGCAAGGAATCGTGTTTGAAATGTTTTCAGCAACCAGAAATACAGTCATCATCTTTCTACATCCCCAGCCACACATGGAAACATTCAAACGTGTACAGTAGGCAGGTAGTCAGACATACAATATTGGCAGACTTATGTCTACAGAGAGTCAGAGCACATGTATAAATCTGGCATAATGCTGATTTTTACTTTCCCCAAAGAGGACTGCTAGCTTGGCAGAAAGGAAACAAGAATTATTCAATCAAAAAGCTCTCCTTCCATATCCAGATTTGACTCCAGCCACATAAAGCTGGCCACATAATCCTTTTATCAAACCTTCCGATGCAATATTCTTATTGGAAATGCCCAGAGAGAGAAATAATATTAAGGTCATTTCTATCTCTAGTTTATTTTTTTCCTTAAAAAAAAAAAAAAAATCACCCCTGCTTTCCATTTTTATCTTGAGACAATAATTACTTCAGGTTTGCGGATGGAGACCTAACTGCTGATTATGAATGTTCTCTGCCCACTAAGGGAATCTCTGCCCTCATCACTAATAACAAAATCAAACTGTCCTCATTAAAAAAATAAAAAAATGTGGGTTTGTGGTGCTCCACTGTGGTGATCCTTGGCCAGGCACGTTGGAGGGAAAATGTAGTGGGTCGGCTGGTGATGGTTGCTGGTACTACTAATATCTCTAAAGTGGTAGATATGGAAGCTGTGAGAGCCGCTGTTCTGTCCTGTCAGCGTTTCACAGCTTTATATCTCTGCTCTCCAAAGCTCGGTGTGTGGGTTCAGGTTGGTGTGTGCAGCCTGCGGGTTTTTGCTGGACTGAAACAATTTTGTCTACTGGAAGGAAATTATCTCCTTTTCTGCTAGCTCCTTTGCGTCTAAGGGGGTGTTCAGGTGTTTTCTGTTTCCTTCCTGGTGTGAATATAATTGATAACTTACAGTTATGTTTGTAACTGTAAGATGGAAGCAAGCGTCCATTTGTATGTACACCGGGCAGGAAACAAGCAGGAGAGTTGGGTAACCTGCTGTGTAGATGCACATTTGCATTGATTATTAACTTATAAAACTTGGTCTGATCAAGTCTAAATTATAGACTGAACTAAGAACAAAGAGTTGCACTCTTCATGTCTTTTTTTCAACACACTTAGTAATGATGCATATTGGATTTGGAGTCATAAGTGACTGTATTTTGATGAGAGGTTGAGTGAAAAATGATCAGCTAACCCTAGAAAGCTTGTTTAACGAGCTGTGTTGACACACGTGATTCAGAACGGTCACTCCCTCAACTTTAAACTTTAACAAAATCCAAACAGGTGAATGACTTAGTGACACCTGACAGCTAGTTGGCACCCAACTGTCATTCAAAGCCAGCGAGCCTGCAATAAATGTAACTGTAGTTCTTAATACAACTCTAACAAGTGAGTCCTTAGTCCTTACAGTTTTTACGAAGCGTGAAATTGCCTACAGAGACTATTTTTTGTAATAGACTGGAAACCTATTTATTTCTGCTCTAAAGTTGTTGATTTTTACAGTGGGGGGTCATTTCTAGCCCTGGAGGTTGCCACTTCATAATTAATGGGCAGGTGTGCAAGTTGTATAACTCTTCATGTCTAACACTTGGCAGTGTGTATAGGTGAAATAAAGAAAATGTATGTAGTAGTTTTGGATAAAAATCTGTAGCTCTTTTCTGTATTGTGGAGTGATAAGCTATCAGACTGTGGCTACACTTACTTTGATTTTGGTCTTTTCAGCTGGCTTTACTGTGTGTGGAAGTCACAGGGTTAGTCATGGTATCACACACTGTTTCAAAAACATGCTGGTAATATGCCACTTTAGTAACATCCTAACTTTTCCTTTGGTCATCATCACAACATAATTAGTATATGTTTATGGTAAATGGACTGGTACTTATATAGCGCTTTTCTTCATACTACATGGCACATTCACCCAGTCATACACACTTTTAGCTATACTTAAGTGCTTAGCTTACACACTCCAATGAATGCATTGGGGTAAATGTGGGGTTCAGTATCTTGCCAAAGGATACTTCAGCATGTAAGACTAGGGGAGCCAAGGATCGAACCACTGACCTTCCAATTAGTAGACGACCCACTCTACCTCCTGAGCCACAGCCGCCCCTCAAATTCAGGTATGAATTAATACCTGCAAAATGAATCACAACTAAAGACTGAAATGTTAATAAGCTGTAAGACAGGTCAGGTAAACATAATACTGATTAGGCACCAACATGATAAAAAAGTACAGTATGAAGTACAGATTCATAGAGTTTTTAGTATGGCTGGAGACTTTTATTTGTAAAAGACTTAAATATTACTGATTCCTGATGCTAGACAAGTGTAACCATGTTAAGACCAACTCACCTCACCTCAATTCACCTGTTGGCTTAGACCCAGCCATATGCTCCTGAGTGATGGAGCAGTTCAGTATCCGTGAAGTAGCTCAGTGTGAAGCAGATCTTTGTATCAGAAAGAAGGAAAAAACAAAACGGGCTTCGGCAGTGCAACACAACCACTGACAAAGACTGAAACTGTGCCCGTGAAAGATACCGCTTCGGCCGCCTGACCTCAGTAATGGCTACCGTTTTATCATACTGATGGAGTGACGCAGCCTGCGACCTGGAAATTGATGTCTGGTCAGTGGATGCAAGAATAAAGTGGCTTCTCTCCATTAGGCTTTCTGACCAGAGTGGCCATGCAAGGTCCCAGACCGTCTCTTCATCTGGGTGGACTGGTAATGGGAAAGCAAGTCATAGTTCACTCTGCACTGGCTACTCTGCTGCATACATGTATGTTTGTGTTAGGAAAAAAACCCAATAGCTACAGAGCAGTGTGTGTGTGTGTGTGTCTAGAAAGCTATGATTATCCACTGGAGGAAAACAAGTGCGGAGTGAGGGGTCCATTGTGGAAATAGGATTATAGCCTGTGAGAGAGACCAGAACAGTCTGTGTATTGTGTTAATGCACAGTGTTTTCAAGTTCAGTTTAAATGGTTTGATTTGAGCTGCATGTGTGTGTGTGTGTGTGTGTGTGTGTGTGTGTATGTGTTAATGAATCAAATGGTGAGTGTGTCTCATTAGTTTTCTTCCTGTCTTTTCTGCTGAATATGCTAACCATGTTGTCTTGGAATGCAGCCTGTTGTAGACCCAGGGCAGGTGGTTATTAATATGACAACACACACACACACACACACACACACAACCGTGTAAGTAAACACTCCCACAATCAGACACCATTTAGTTTGTTTTGATCAAGGTGTACAACCCAGAGAGAGTGTAATGTGCAGAGACAAGAAGAGTGAGAGAAAGGAAGAGAAAGAGAAGGCAGAGTTTTCTTTCTCAGAGTTCCCCATGTCAGTCGTGTAAGAAAGCCACCAAACCAATAATTTTGTCAAGTTCTTTTTTTAGCGGAGCGGCTGAAGCGTCTTTGGATTGCCACATGTATAAAGGCAGCCCATATAAAGCCATCCACAGCACTGAATGAACACGCCATCTGTGGGGCTTTCTTATTTCCACTTCTCTTTTCTTCGCCTCCTTTTTCAAGCCTTGTAATCAAATTTGAGCAAAATCAAATGGCGGGAGGATAGAGGGAGAGCAGTGGGGGGGGAGGAGGGTTCAATGAAAGTACCTTTTGTTGGTCTGAAACGAGCAAGTAATTTACAAAATGCCCTCCCTTTGTGCAGGGGGCTAAGGGAAGAAAGAAATCAGTAGCTTTTAGAAGCTAGGCCTTGCGCTGCGACAGGCAAGATAATGAAAGCCGTCTTGTGTTTGTGGGCTAGAGAGCATCTCAAAGGCAGACCAGGCCCCGGCTCAGGGTTAGCTCGGCTGCTGAAAAAAAAAAAAAAAAAAAAAGAAAAAGAAGAAAAAAAAAACCCCCACAACACTCTCCTCTGTGCATGTGTGTGTGTGTTTGTGTGTTTGGCAAAGAGCGGCAAAACAGGACTGCTGTGCCCGGCTACTCTTGGCAGAGACACTCCGAGGAACAGACAGAGTTGTCGATGCTGAGGAGAGAAGAGGAATGAAAGAATGGTTTCAGCGGCGCGGAAGGCAGCTCATCTCCCCTTACCTGTTGTCCTGTTGCAGGTGCATCTGGCTGGCCCTGCATTGAGAGGTGGCAACACCTCCGCAGAGGAGTCTGGAGCTGGAGATGAAGAGGAGGAGGAGGAGGAGAGAAAACATCCTGCAGGGATCATTGCGCTGAAGGATTACGAGGGGCAGGGAGAGGATTTGAGCTGACTGGTTTCATGTTGCATCCTTCTGTTCCTCTGCTTCCACGTCAAGGAGTTGAGCACCTGACTGGTGAAGGACAATCAGTCTTTACCTGTGTGGATCTGCTACGTTACTCCCTGAGTGACACCTGGGTAGATTGCTCTCGTGGATTAATACAGGTCAGATAATTTACAAAAACATTCAGCTTCTATTTGTGCAAACTGAAATTAGTCAAACATGTTAATTGCCAATTAGAGTAAACTGAAACTAATTGTAATAAAGAAGAAGCCATTCATCTACCTGGCTACCTGAGATGTTGTCAAAAGAATCATGACTTTTTAAATGCTTAACAGCATCATCCAGATTCAGTGACGCAGCGTTACTAAACGTTACAATGATTACATTTGTCCTGACAAGTTGTTGTAAGATTCTGTTTAAATGTCTGCTGTCTGTCTGGCCTACAGACTCAATCCTGGTTTACAGTGAATGGACTGATACCTGAAGACACCACCTGCCGTACAACTCATGGTGAGTTAGGACAAAATATATAATGTGTTTCTCCTGCTTTCTGCACAAACACACACACACACACACACACACACACACACACACACACACACACTTCTCACCTTTTAATCAGCTGTTTGTCTGTGTATGTCTTAGGCAGCCATTGCCTCTCTTCTTCACACTTGTCTTTATCTTATGCATTGTTTGAAGTGCCTGACATATAGCTAAAGGGATGAATGAATTTCAAATGAACCATATTAAGTTAGCTGTCTTTGTGTGTGTGCGCATATATTAGCCTAAAAAGCCTTGAAAGTTTTCAGATGGAGGTCGCTCATCTCTGAGGTGTCATGTTAAACCAGCCATGAAAGTATTATTTTAACACAGCTTTGAACATGTTGTTCCCTCTTACTCATCATATTGTGCTTTGGATTGAAATCTAGAATTCACATATTATCAGTGAAGCTACAGAAGATTGTGATAAGTGTGCATGAGCCAGTTAGAACAGAGCTAAATACCTATCTAAGGTAGAAATCAGATAACATGGTTTTTCAACAGTTTAACGGTAACCTACCGTTTTTTAACATTGTACACTGAAAAATGACCACATTTGATCACAAAATATAGTGTCTACAAAGTACTGCATGTTTATGGCAACCAAAACTGAAGCTGATTTTTGTTCTTGGTGAAACTGCTTTAAAACCTTTCCCTCCCCTGCTTCCTCTCATAGAAAAGAAAAACTAAGAGTTAAGTCAAAATCTTTTTTAGCAAACAACCACATGAACAGATGATGTCGTCAGGTGAACTGGCCTTTTGACCGTAAAATGGGACTCTGTGGACGTATGGAGGGTTATTTTTGTTTGAAATGTTGCACCCAAATATAATATGAATATGAATTATGAATTTTTGTACATATCTTAGTTAAATCAATTAAATTCAATTGTATTTATATAGCGCCAAATCACAGCAACAGTCGTCTCAAGGCGCTTTATACTGTGGGGTAAAGACCCTACAATATTAGAGAGAAAAATCACAGTGTTTGCGGTCTTCCTCTCATGTACATTCACATTCTTGAGGGAGTACTTTGAATGTTTTTTTCTCTTGTTTTATACTAAGATAAGTTTAAGATTTGTAAACTTCTTCCGACCAGCAGAATTAGGAGCATTATTTAGTGATTTACACATGTAGCAGGATTTGTCTTGTTTGTGTGTTGTTCAGAGTTGGTTCAGTTTTATAAGTTAAAGCTAAGCTGTGCAAAGCAGAATGAAGTGGCCACAGTGGTGGATTGTGGTAGGTGGTAGATTCTAGAGGTAGTCTAGAGGTTAATCATAATAGACAGTTGTCAAATACTTTATTCAACTTTATTTATTATTGTTTATTGATTAATATATTCAGCAATTTCCTGCCACTTAACTTTATCAGGCCATAGAATTATATTACATTAAATTGTTATATGCAGCTGATAGCATTATTTCCACTGATGATTTCTTTCTAGTCTTACTGATCACACAATGTGCTTTACACTACAAGTCCCATTCAAATAGCGCTTTATTAATGGTTGGATGGTGGGAGGACGTCAGAGCACCCAAAAGAAAACCCAGAAAGGCACAGAGAAAACACTCAAACTCCACACAGTAAGGCCCCAAGAAGGTTCAAACACAGAGTCTTCTTGTTGTGAGCCTGACCTATATTGGATTCTTGCGGCCATTATCGAGGTAGTGAGGTAGTATTTAGGTAGTGAGAAATTCTGATATTGATGTATCGTCCAATATTATTTATATACATCCATACATGCATGCATGACTCCACACCCCTGTCTGGTCAGCTGTGATGCACACAGAGCTGAGGGTATTGTTAAGAATGGGGTTAGAGCTGCTCTGCTAGTCAAACTATGTGGTGACACAAATACGCATTCTTTTCTGCATTATACTGTAACGGCCGATCAATATATTGGTCTGTGTCCAGGCAGCAGTAGTGCAAAACGTCCACCTGTGTTTCTTAAAAGCCAAGGTGACTTTAGATATTGTTTTGTCAGTCCAAGTTCAATCTACTGTAATATAAAACTGAGAAAAACAGCAAGTCTTTCTTTGAAAGAGTGAAAAGAGCAGTTTTGTTTTCGCCTGAAAACAAATTTCAAAGTAGTCGAATAAATATTGCAGCTTCATAAAGCTTGTAAGTAACAACAAAATGTGGTAAAATGTGAAATTGTTAATAAATAAATTGCCCTTAGTGTTTTTGTCATTCTGACTGCTATGCAAGTGGAAACAGTCTTAAATTAGAGTATGTGAGATAAGTACATTTAATTCGGTTAATACTGATTTACCTGAGATGACTCGGTCACCCTCTTGCTAAAGTTTCCTACCGTTTCTCCTCCTCCTACTTGTTTCTCCAGGAAACAATAAACAAGCGAGCCACATTCAAATGAGCTGATTTCTCTGTTGGCATATTGAAATGTCAGAATTTGCACTGGAACAAATACGCTGGTTAAAATTCAATTGGAACAGAATGGGTAATGAGCTATCTTGGTGTTGCCACACGCTAACAGGCAAAGTCCCAGACTGCCTGGAGGGTTACAGTCACTTAGTCACATGGCATGCATCAGCGCTTTGATTGTTACCAACACATCTCTGAGCCCCTTGCTCCCCAGCCCAGGTGTGTGTGTGTGTGTGTGTGAGAATGAGAGAGGGGGGGTGAGAGTGTAAGGAAAGATAAGAATACCTTTTCGCCATCTAGTTTAACTCTTTATATTGATTTAATACATATTAACAAAAAATGTTTTCTTTAGTCAGAACAAAAAAAAAAAATGTTCGAAAGTTGATTTTTTAATTTTATTTTGTACTATTCCCTTTTACATTCATTCAGGTATGGAAATGAGAATCTAAAGTGAAACAGAAATTTCCTCTACACTGCTTATGATGCTCAGCTCTGGAGTAAATTATTTGAAAGAGGCATTAGTTTGATGTACTTTTCCAAAAGCAAATAATGGAAGGCATTATTGTACAGTAACATGTAGAAACTCAGTAAAAAGGGTAAGTTACAGGTACAAAAATCTAACTTCATCAGAACTTTGCTTCCATCTGTTTGCAGCACAATCATAGTAGCATTTTGACCAGTCATAGCAGGAATAAAAGGTGAAACAAATTTCATAAACAGTAGCTGAGTACCTTAAATGTCATACCAAATGATAACAGTATGCCGGCACGCTCAACTGCTGCGCCTTTCCACGTGGACTGCGGCCATCATTAATACACCTGCGCTTTCCCTGACACGTCACGATGCCTGTTGTTAAAAAGGTCCACTGGGCTTGTAATCTTTGATCCCAAGTGATTTATAAACCAGCAGCAGCATTTTAAAATCTCTTGTGAATCTTTATAACTGCATAAATGTTTTATGGGGCCTGTAAACATGACGAATATGAAATAACTATTTCATCTTTAATTCCAGCTGCTCTTTGTTATCTTTTCACCTCTTTCAGTCTATTATTTTCAATTTGACCGTAGCAGCATCGCCTCTATTAAATCTCATGGGTTATTAATCTCTGTTAGGTTAGCAGTGTGTTGTGACCCGTACAGCTCCCTGAGGGCCCTCTAATAACTGCTAATGGGCTGTTAAAGTAGTGGGCAGGGCCTGCGTCGCTCAGGACTGGATGGCCGGGTCTCACCGCCAATTACAGCTCATCGAGCAGGAGAGGTTGAGGGCTGATTACATCTGTAATCTATGAGTGTATGAGTGAGACTGCACCTGCATGTGTGTGTGTCTGTACGTATCTGTCAGTCAGACTCCTTTTCCACCCAGCTAGCTGTGAGTCATTAGCAGCAGCAGCTAGTCATTAAGCCCGTCATTTCCTCTGTCTGTCAGCTGACCTGCTGATTTGGACAGCTTCTATACTTAACCTATGAACTCCAATTCCCTTTCGTTGTGAGAAGGTTGTGTGTGTGTGTGGATGCAACGCAGGGCTTTGTGCAGAGCATTTTTTTTTTTTTTACCATCAGTGAAAGGAGCCATTTTTAATGCTGGCATGTACGTGTAATGTTGGGCGGTAGTCACTGTGGCATGTTTTCTGGTTGAAAGAAATTCTGCAAACATTAGTGATTTCAGATTGTTTTCCTAAAATGATTTACCAAAACTGAAATTAGGTTTTTGACTGGTTTCAGGAACAAACCTGTGCAGTGCACTTTCTCACTGACATGTTTTTGTGACAAAAATGCTCATGTAAACATAACACTGCTTTCACATGCCTGCTGTGCTACATTCCTGCTAATGTACAAATCTTTGCATCAAAATAAAATTGGTCCTCCTCATTCATCTAAATTCAGTGCATGTCTTTGAAGAAAAATATAAATAAATATAAATTTTAAAAAAATTCCACCAAAACAAAATGCAATCAACAGGGCACTGCTTTAACTTTTATGTTGTGCTACATTCCTGTTAATTAAAATAACTTTGCAGAAAAATAAGGTGTTTATTCACCTGACCCAAGTGCACCTATTAGAAGCAGAATATAAAATATTTCACTCCATTCGTTGTACTTGCATGATTGGTGTGAACAAAACTCTTAGCAAAGTACTCGGTATGTATCTTTGGTGATTGTGTTGGTGATTTCAGTCTGTCTTTGTGAGCTCGGTGGATACGCTGAGGCACTCTACAGGCTCGCGTTTATGGATGTCTGAGTTGATGTTGGACGATTCACGTTAGTAACCACTGCATTATTTTTCATGCAGTAATTATACTGCAGTTTGTGGTGTGTTTTCAGGTGGTTGAATAAGTTAGTTGTGTTGCTTTGTGGCCCAGACACAACTCTATAGCACTCTGCATATGATTTGTTTTTGGTTAACATCACTTTACGTAAATCCAATGTATTTCCAAACAACAGATGATGATCCATGTCGAGGTACGAGCTCTTCGCCTTCTGCTGTAGCCAGACATTTGAATTTTGTTGTATAGCTGTCCTTTAACCTAGTGTTACTCTTCCAGACTAGTCCAGGAAACGTCAAGCTACATGGTGCAGTGAACAGCTGTGATTGGCACATGTAGCCACGTGGTCAGGCAGTGATTTAGGGAGTGCTTGAATTTCAATATCTCTCAATCATGTTCATTTAATTGTGAGAAGCCAAAATCCTGATCGAGATAATTGTGCAGCCCTATTTTTTAATGATTTTAATAATTGAGTTGATGTGATGTTTTTGACCTTCTCTTATAACCTTAACCTTAAATTTTGCAGCTATTACGACTGTGTTTTGAAAAAGCTCCGAACAGGAACACAGCTTTAGGCAAAAATAAATATTCAGATTTACCTGCGTTAGTGTAAAGATGGCCTGAGACTGGGAGAGTCAGCATACTTGTTCCCTAATGTGAGAAACTTTTGGTTTGCTGCTCAAAGTTAAACAGTGAGTGTGAGTAAATGAATACGATCTAATCTGGTAACTTGCCTATCGTAAAATGTTTCTTCCTGTGAATTTCTGGGAAGGATGACAGTTCAGTATCATAGAATTCCTGTGTAAATGGAAAATTTAGCTGCATGCATTACATGGTGTCTCTTTGTTGTGTTAAAGTCTGAACTACAGTACAATAGAGAAGTCAGACACCATCAAAATGTGATTTTCTTATAACTTTTGCCAGATTTGTTTCTCTTGACTGTCTTTCTTTTATACAAAGCTGCATATCTTCACTGTCACATTCCCAAAAATATATCCTACTTTCATTCAAGCATACGCTGCACTTTTACTGAATTTTATGTCTTTGCATAATAGTACTGTGAAAACCTGCTGCAGGAAAAAAAAATCACATTCTTCCTCACTAAAGTTTTAAACAGGTGTGTACTGTTCCCTTCATTTAAATATCCTCTAATAGCTTCTGACTTCTCCACTGTTGGGATTAACCTTGCGCTACTTTGTCTTAGCAGCTGCTCCATGTGACTCTCGGGGAGCCTCCCAGAGCCGTGCTAGTGGTGATAGAAACAGAAATTAGGCAGCTTTCTGCCTCAAAGCTGCTGCATTAAGACAGCCCTCACCTTGGCCTGCGGGAGTTGCGTTAGTCACATAGCTAATCCAAAAGCTAGCAAAGTCAATCAGTCAGACCTTGAGCTAACTAAAGCTACCTCTGGTTCCCTTTGTCTTCCCAAGATAAGGTAATAGGGATAGTGAGGGGTTAAGTTGAAGTTTTGTGGTCGCATTTCAGTCTCAGGTGCCACTTGTAATGGATGACCAGTGAATATCTCAGTAAAATACAGACTGTCTGGTAGAAGAGCAGGAATCACAGGGGTATTGTCTTAAGAGGATAAGGCAATGAGAGGCTTACAGAGTTGTATCAGTGGAC
This sequence comes from Paratilapia polleni, assembly GCA_015106735.1. Classification (NCBI taxonomy): domain Eukaryota; kingdom Metazoa; phylum Chordata; class Actinopteri; order Cichliformes; family Cichlidae; genus Paratilapia; species Paratilapia polleni. The sequence goes on along the minus strand of VUQI01047034.1, from coordinate 1,739 downwards.
CAGGATGGGGAGACTCTCATAGTAATACCAGCTATCTAGATGTGACACCTGAGCTTGGCCCTTGAGCACAGTAGGCAGTGTTAATATTCCCTTTTGTCTTGTCCTGATAAGCTAATGAGAGTTATAGCGAAGGGTGATGTGTGTGTTAAGAGCTGCATTAGTGGACGGAGAGGAACAAGGGATAGTCAAGCTGTTAAACCTCCTTGTTAGATTCTGTAGGGCAGCTTTCAGCCCCATGTGTTGGTTTGAAATCAGCAGTTGTCTCATGCTGATAAGAGTACAGAAGAGGAACGGGTTAAAATTAGAGCTCATAAGTGGGAATATTTATGCTTAAAATTTCTTCTTTTACATATGTAATTTCTGTTTTCTATATACACCTGTTTTTATGTGTTTTTAAAATGTTTTCAAACAACGTAACTTTCATGTATAGTTTACTGTTAGTCATTGAAATATCACAGTTCTACAAATGAAGACAGGCTTTTGAAGAGAAAAATGGAAAAATTTAATTTTTTTATGATAGCCATTTCAATTTGTAAAGGGATGTTCTGCATGGTATCATATTGCAGTTACTATATTTGGGTAGCACACAGCGACTATATTTGAGAATTATACGACTCAATATAGTCACTTGTGGCCAACTTTATTTATTTTAATTAATTTGTTTATGTTATACATTCAGCTGACAGGGTTGGTTTAGCAAAGACCATGTTCATATCCAACATTAACTTCTTTCAGTTTCATAATTAAAAATAAACGAAAGCAATGTTGCTTGAAAGAGCTTTATTTTAAATTTTTATTTTCAGCTAATTAGTTATCCTTCTATTATAGTTAGGGCACAACATTTCTTTTAGTCATTGGTAGTGACCAAAACTAAGTTAAAAGACAGTAAATATTGGACTTACATTCATCAGGAGGCACCAAACTTGTCTCCTAATGAACGGTGATTTTGCTCTGTAACTGCTCGATATTTAAATATCATTAAATATCACGTTTACCATATTAGCCTTAAATGTAAAACAAACCTTTATTCAGGTTAAAAAAGAAAAAAAAAGAAAAAACAAAGTCCAAGAGTGGGGAAAAACAGAAATCAACGCAACCATGGGCAGTGAATAACTTTTTTATTTAAATAAGTTTTAAGGTTTTTACCTTTACATAGTAGTCACATTCGGTTCAACCATATCTTGACCAGGAGCACCAACAATTTCTACAACTAATTCTTTAAATAACAAAGCAGGTAAATGCAAATGGAAACATTAGATTAGTTCATTTTATGCAATTCATCTTCTAAAGACAAATGGGTTTATTCTTCCATGGCAAACTTTACACATTGGTCTTTATATTGCCTTCATGCGTCCTTCGCAAAGACGAAACTGGCCGACTCCAGCGTTACTGAAGCATCCCCAGATCATCACCAATCCTCCACCAAATTTCACAAGGGTGCAAGACATTGAGGCTTGTAGGCCTTCCCAGGTCTCCGTCTAACCATTAGATGACCAGCTGTTGGACAAAGCTGGAAATTAGACTCATCAGAGAAGATGACTTTACTCCAGTCCGCTATGGTCCAATCCTTATGGTCTTTTGCAAACTTCAGCCTGGCTCTTCGCACGAATCAAGGTTATCCTGGAAGAAAACTTGCTGCCTTCTGCTCTGACAATGTTCCCCAACTCTGAGGATTGGTTTTTCCAGCAGGACAATGCTCCATGCCACACAGCTAGGTCCATCAAGGTGTGGATGAAGGA
>VUQI01047033.1:0-10046 GCA_015106735.1 Paratilapia polleni | reverse complement strand
AAAAAAAAAAAAAAAAAATAGGGGCATATTTGCTCGTCACAGTAGAGCACAAAGTCGGTTAAACTCCACAACCATGGCATGAGGTCCTGATGTCCTTCAGTGGGACTTGTGCTCACAGCCCAGTGCTGTGCACCTTGACTGACATTCACCAGAGAGCACCAGAACTGGAAGGTCCACCTCTGGTGTCCCATTCTCTTCACAGGTGAGAGCAGGTTCACACAGCACGTGACAGGCGTGAAAGCGTCTGGAGACACCATGGCAAACATTATGCTGCCTGAAACATCATCTGTGAAGAGAATGGGGCGCCAGAGGCAGACGATCTGCCAGTTCTGGTCAGAGACATGCAAATGAGCAGCCTGCTGGAGGTCATTTTGTGGGACTCTGGCAGTGCTTCTCCTATTCACTACTAAGGAGCAGATACTGGTCCTGCTGCTGCTGGGTTGATGCCTTTCTACAGCCCTGTCCAGCTCTCTTTATGTAAAGGCCTGTCTCCTGGTGTCTCCTCCCTGCTCTTGAGACTGTACTGGGAGACACAGCAAACCTTCTTGTGATAGCACGTATGGATGTGCCATCCTGGAGGAACTGAACTACCTGTGCAACCTGAATGGGCTGCAGGTATTGTCTCATACTACCAGTAGTGAGAAGGACACTAGCAAAAAGCAAAACTGGAGAAAATCAGGAGGGGATAAGGAGAGAGCAATGGTCTGTGGCCACCACCTGCAAAGCCATTTGTTTTTTGGGGCTTGTCTTGTTGCCTCTCCAGTGCACCTGTTGTCTCTTTCATTTGCACCAAAGCAGGTGAAATGGATTCATAATGGTTCATGCTTCCTAACTGGACAGATTATATCCCTGAAGTTTAACTGAATTTGTGCTATACTGTGATGATCAAGTGCTTCCTTAATTCTTTTTTAGCAGTGTATGTTTTTCTGGTGGAATATGAATCAAGATAATGGAGAAATCCCAAATATTAGAGTCATGAGTGACTTATTTATGATGTTACAGTCACTTAAATAGGGGTGGAGTGGCAGGTGAAGAACTGATATGGATCTTTTGTATTGTGTACCTAACATTGTTTTTTATTTTTTGACATTTTCATCCTATACCCACCTCACATCCTCCTTCTATAAAAGTTGTATTTTGTGAAGTAATTCGGTCAGTGTTATACAGATGGCTGTAATATTTGCGATTTCTCTATAATATAGGCTATGTCACCCTTTAACAGGAAAACTCTGGTCCCAGAATATCCCTGTTACCAGTTATCAACACAGACACTAGTCACTGTGTAAGATGCTGGTGAGTATGTGTGCCCCATCTGCCAACCCACCAATGCTACTGACCTACAGTGCTGTTAATCTTACAATGCCCAGCTTCATTAGATGAGAGCATGGGTAGGACCAGTGGTGGAATGTGATTTAGTACCTTTACTCAAGTACTTTATTGAAGTACATGTACTGAAGTACATGTAATTCTACTAATATCCAGCTGCAACATTAAAGTGATGTAACCATTAATCAATCAACAATTATGCATATGATAATGTGTTTTTTGACTTTAGGTACTTCAGGTATATTTCAATAACACTTGTGCAATTTTACTTTTGTAGGATAATGACTTTTACTTAAGTAGAAAGTGTAAATACTTGTTTTGCCACTTTATAAAACATTTTTTCAATTCAAAACAAATTTCAGGCTTCTATATTACAGAGCACGGGGCTGCACAAGTGCCTGAACCTTGTACCCAGTGTTTTCTACGTCAATTTTCTACGTTGTATTTATTTCTGATCAGGTACTGTAGTTTCCTAGATGCTGAAAAATCAGTTGCTCGGTATAAATTGGAAATGTACTGCCAAATCTTCAGTCGCATTAAGTCACTTTTTCATTCGTGTTACATTTTCAGCTAATTACATTATTTATTCATCGATGTCTGAAGTTATCCACTGATTAGACAACCTTGAATATTACCAAAAAAAAAAAAAAAAAATCGTAGGTTTCTTGAATGCCACATCGGACCGATCGTTCCCGGAACTATTCCCATTCTGCTCACCACGAACGTATTTTAGTGCTGCACTCTGATAACCACCAGCAACTGCGGCGGCATGATGTTCTCGCTAAAACCACGACTGACAGTAGGGACTGATAAATTCCCCTAAAAATAAAAGTCTTCATGTCACTATGACTGTAAATTATGTTAGTGCCAGTTTATGGAATAAAAACATGCAGCTGGGCATCAGTCTGACAAGCTAACAGCTGAAGCTAATTCACTGAAGTTGTAGTACTCCAGCAGACTTCATTCTTTGTAGCACAAGTGTTTATTTCTTCTACGTGGAGATATATAGTTGGAGTCAAACCTTGGTAGAAACACTGCTGCTTGTTGGGCAGACTGCCCCTGTAATATTTACCGCTGTTAGTTTACCTTTCAGAAAAAATGGAGTCGCTAACTACAAATACTGAGGTTCGACTAACGGTGGCCCGGTGTTTCCGGACACTCAAGTCATCCACGGATAGTTCAGACATAATCACGGCTCTTCAGATACTCCACTCTTACTTGGATGAAGGAGTGGAGAGCACAACCACTACAGCTGAGCGGGCAGAGTTCAGGAGAGCTCACTACACATCTGCTCTTCAGTTCCTTGTCAGCAACATTCAGGCTGACTGGTTTCACAGACTGGCAGCAGCTCAGCGCACAGAGCTGTGGGACGGCCTCTTCCTCAAAGGCCCTCCAGAGCAGGCCCTCCTGGTGTTGATGGACGCAATAGGAGAGCTGAGGTGGGTGGTGTTGGATAGTGGGTGTGACGTGTTTATCGTCATCTCATTTTCCTAATCGTGCTGTTTCTCGCCCCTGCAGACCCACCTCTAATCTGGACCACATGGTCATTGTCACTGAGAAGTTCCTTCAGCGTGGTCGTCTCACCGAGCTGCTGTGGTCCTACTGTCTGGAGGCAGCTCCCTCTGACTCCCCGCAGCTCAGAGAGACACTGCTGGGGCGTATAAGTGCACTGCCGGACATCACCGCCAACAAGTTACATCCAAACAACAGACCTCTTTTTCTTCCTCAGCAGTACTACCCACTGCTGGCCACAGAAATGCTCACAACCCTGGAGCGCACCTGCCAGGCACTCAGAGGTTAGGGGCATCTGTAAAGCAATGAGGACAGAGGCTTATTAAACACTACTCCTGTATGTGGCAGGATACATTGTAATGTCTCATTCTGTCTGTGTGTATTTGTGATTTGTAGATGGAACAGACTGTTCTTTGACTTTTGTGGCTCAAACACTTGGAAAAGTGTGTATCCAGGGACACAGCGGTGAGTTTAAGAACATTTTTGTAGCTGTTTGTTGCTGCAGTGCAGTGGTTCTCAAACTTTCCTTTTTGGCATGCCCCACTTCAGGAGCCCAAGAAAGTTCATGTTACACATTTACTTAAATAAAGGCTGGTGCAATAGCAAACTCTTGTTTATCTTCCCTTACAGAATAATATTATTTTAACTTAATTTCACTCCATTTTTTTTCACCTGGTTATCCAGGTCACACTTGCAGTGGCTCTGCTCTCCAGTAGTTTGAGAACTACTGCTACTGTGCCATTGCATTCCTCCTACATGTCATTTGTTGGCTGTATTATTACTGATACTCACCAGCTACTTTATTAATTACAAGTTGCTAGTACTGGGTTGGACCTCCTTTTGCCTTCAGATCTGCCTTAATTCTTCATGGCACAGATTCATCTAGGTGCTGGAAACATTTTGGTCCATATTGACATGATAGCATCACACAGTTGCTGCAGATTTGTCAGCTACACATCCATGATAAGAATCTCCTGTTCCACCACATCACAAAGGTGCTCTATTGGATTGAGTTCTGGTGACTGTGGATATTTGAGTACATTGAACACATTGTCATGTTCAAGAAACCAGTTGCAGATGATCTGAGCTCGGTGTTTAAACAATGTGTTCAAACAATGCTCAGTTGGTACAAAGGGGCCCAAAGTTTCCAGTCTTCTTTTGTCTAATTTTGGTAAGCATGTGTGAATTGTAGCCTCAGTTTCCTGTTGTTAGCTGATAAGACTGACACCCGCTTCTGCTGCTGTAGCCCATCTGCTTCAAGGTTTGTGCATTCAGAGATGCTCTTCTGCATACCTTGGTTGTAACGAGTGGTTATTTGAGTTATTGTTGCCTTCCTATTAGCTCAAAGCAGTCTGGCCATTCTCCTCTGACCTCTGGCATCAACAAGGCATTTTCTCCCAGAAAATTGCTGCTCACTGGATATTTTCTCTTTTCTGACCATTCTCTGTAAACCCTAGAGATGGTTGTGTGGGAAAATCCCAGTAGATCAGTAGTTTCTGAAGCACTCAGACCAGCCTGTCTGGCCTAAATGCATTGAGTTGCTGCCATGTGATTGACCAATTAGATCTTTGCGTTAACGAGCAGTTGAACAATGTACCTAATAAAGTGGTCGGTGAGTATATATGGATGATATAACAACATTGCCAACAAGGCCAAATATAAACTCACTTTTTTTAACCTGTTCTTTTTAAAGATTTATTTGTATCATTATTAATTTATTTTGTATTAAATTAAATATCAAACAAATCTGAATTTGTTATCTTTCACTTATTAATTTTAATTTTGTCCCCTTTTTTAAAAAAACTTTTCCTACTTTTCACATAGCAATTAATATGCTGCTGGAAAAAATAACTGAAATAATTAGTTGCAGCCTGTAAAATATATAAAAACAAAAACTTCAGATTGCTTTGAACAAACTTTCATTTTGCACTTAATAGGCATAATTATAGTTAATGAAATTTTGATCTAGTTGAAACGAAGCAGTGAATTCTCATTGGTTGTTGACAGTTGTAAATCTTGAAATCTTAGTCCATACACAACATTTCTAGGCTTCATTTTTTTTTTCATTGTTATTTCACTTGACTGCTGCTTTTCAGTTTATTAACTATAGGAATGAAATGAACTAATATTAACACACAGTCCCTTTCATCCTTTTCTGGCACTTTGGCCTTGCTACAGGTTTAGTCCTGGCAGTGATGGCTCCTCGCCTGTCTGTGTGCACACGCTCACACATGGTGTGGCAGAGGGTTTGCTGGAAGCTGCTCGAAAACGTTCCCCAGCGATGGATGGAGAGTGTGCTTACCGGGCTGGTGCAGGCTGTTAGTGGGTAAGGCGGCTGCAGGTTCAGTCAAGCTGGGATAGTCATATGCATTTTATCCATCTGTCAGTTTTCTTTCTGCCTTTAATGAGACGTTTCTTGTGTATTTATTCAGGCCGGATGCACTGGGCAGGATCATTGGAAATCTAGTGTTAACAAATAAAAAGGCTCAGTTTGTCATCACTCATAAACTTCTGTTACTACAATATAAGTATGAGGTAATACAACAACTTCCTGCCTGACAGTCATTCATATGTGGTCTAAATATCATATGTTTTAATTCATGGTGTTTTTCCTAGACTCAGGTTTTGAGAATTACTCTGGGTTACCTTGCAGCAGACCGGGATCGAAGACCCCTTCTTATCCAGGTGGGGCGTTGGGAAGTTTACCAGACTAATATCATGTATACATTAGAATGTTGTATGTTGCATGTATTTAGGATTTTGACATGTATATTTGTGTGTGTGTTTTCAGGTTTTACGGTCTGTGTCCCAGGCCTGGGCTAACTCCAGTGCAGTGAAACACACACCTCTAGAGCAGCAGTTATACATCAGCAAGGCCCTCCTGCTGAGTGTGAGCCTGCTGAAAGACTCTGAGATACAGGAGCTACGCTCAGGTACAACAAAGCCTTCTGCTTGAATTCATCCAACAAATCACCTGCTTCAGTGTGTATTGTTGTGACAGTTTTTTAATAACTTTATGCCTGCAAGAAGGATTAAATGATAGCCTGACTGTCAGTCTTGCATAGCTTCCTTTTTTTTTTTTTTTTAGAACATGGACACCTAAAGAGACCTTGAAGAGCATGGTTTGAAAAATAAAACCACCTCAAAATCCATTGTTAACTGTTCTGGAGCTTCCACATGATCCTTACCAGATTTTATAGTTTGCAGCCGATTTGTACATCTTCAAATTGTTATTGTTTCTGTGCACATTAAGTACAAACTATAAACTGAAACTCATCATAAAAAAGGTCAAAAACCCATACCTGCTTTTACAGATTTTAATGTAGCAGCTACTGAAGTAATACAATACTAAAATAAAATAAATTGTAATATACTGATGATGGTTGCTTCGGCCCTCCGCTCTGTGCTGCGTGTGTCTTTCTTAGAGTTACTTCAGTGTATGCTTGGCGGCATGCAGAGCCACCTCGACAGCAGTGTGGTGCGTATCAGGCGTATGGGGATGGTGGTGGGAGAGTACCTGAGCTCCCGCATGGATATTAATGGAACCAAGCTTAAGTTTGAGGTATATTTAACCAATTATAGACGCAAATATGATAAGCCACCCAAGATGTAGCTTGTGTCGTTATTCATTACTTGATTGTGAGACTTGTGTCTAAGTTGCTGCTGTGCCCGGTTATAGTATGATCAGGATGAAGAGACACGTGAGCTGCTTTCTCTCATGGCTTCCAGCACTTGTAATGAACCAGAGGCTGAGCCTGTAAATAGGTAGGTGAAGCACCACTGTCACTTCTTCTTTAAGCTGTGAAAGATTAAACCGTTGATCCACTGATTTATTAGGTGATGAGGACATGGGGTTTTCTTGTTAAAAGTGCCTGTCAGGTGATACACTCTGCTGCTCTGTGTTTACTTTTAAGAAATCCTGAAAAATTGTCCTAAAATGTAGAAAAATGACAGTTTGTACAATTTCTAAATTCTGATTCATCTTAAATGATAGAAATTAATGTGGAAGGTTTTTTTTCATGGTTTTAACAACATGCAGTACTTTCCCTGTTTGCGGTATAGAGCTAAAACATGCAAAAACTGACAGTATGTTAAGATGAACTGCAACACATTTTTAAATAAATGGTCTGTTTTATAGTATTGTAATAGAGTGAGGTAGAAATCACCTTTTAAGGACACATGCTGTAATAATATTAAGACAGTGTATTAAGTGTTTATTTTTAAACAATATACGCACATTTTGAACTTGATGCAGCTACATATGTCAAAACTTGGGATAGAGGCATGTTTCCTGCTGTGTTACATTGCCTGTTCTTTAAACAGCACTATGTAAGTGTTTGGGAACTGTGGAGACCAGTTGTTGTAGTTTTTGAAGGAAATGTTTTTCCATTCTTGCTTGATAAAGGGTTTCAGGGGCCTGCTTTGCTGTATTTTCTGTTTCATAATGCTCCAGATGTTTTCAGTGGTTGATGGGTCTAGACTGCAAGCAGGTCAGTTTAGCCTGCTACAGAGGCTGGTTTTACTGTTACAGTACGTGCAAAATGTAGTCTTGCTGAAGAAAAAAATAAACAATGTCCATATGTTGCTCCAGAACCTGTATATCATTCAGCATTAATATTGCCCTTACAGTTACCCATGCCAAGTGCACTGATGCACCCCATACCTGTAACAATGCTGGCATTTGATGACAAACCAGATGTTCCCTCTTCTCTTTAACCTGGACAATGCAGCATCCGTGGTTTTCCAGAAAGAATTGATTGGTTAGACCACATGATAGTTTTCCTCTTCGCCTCTGTCCATCTTAAATGAGCTTGGACCCAGAGAAGATGGAGGCATCACTGAATCATCTTTATGTATTTTTTTTTTCTTTACACTACAGAGTTTTAACTTATATTTGTGAATGCAGCGATGAATTGTGTTGACGGACAGTGGTTTTCAGAAATTCCTGAACTGTGTCTGTTATCAGTGCAGCACTGCCTGAAGTCCTAAAGGTCATTGCCCTTCAGTGTTTGTTGTCGCCCTTGTCCCTGGCATACAGAAATTTCTCTGGATTTTCAGTGTCTTTTCTTGATATTATGCATTGTATATGATGAAATCCTCAACTGTTTTTGAATATTGCAATTTGCAGAGCTGACTCTCCCGAAGAGGCCAGTGAAACAGTTGAATCAGCCCAGAATGTATCATCACAAAATGCATCAGGACCTCAGCCATTAAAAACCGATCCAGATTCTGATCTTGATAGGTAAGTCTTAGCTTTACCAAACAGCCAGTAAAAATAACGTCCTTTCAAGATTCTTTTTTTCCATTTTTCATTTGTTTAAAGGAATTACAGACGTGTGTGCTTAACCTTTTATCATTCCAGTGATGACGAGCTCACTCCGTATGACATGTCTGGAGATCAGGAGATCAGTAAGGCGTCCCCGCCTCGCTACCTACGAGACTGCCTGGAAAGTAGGGCTCCACTGATCTCATCTCTGTTTGTCTTATATGATCACCTGTGTGTTATTCTAACTCCAACATTTCCTTATGTTTCAACCTATCTAGTTTTAATGTCCTCTGAGGATCCAGTGCGTGTGGAGCTCAGTTTGAGAGCTGCTGAGAGTTTGGTGTGGAAGAACGCTTTTGCAGCCAGAGAGGTAGGACGGGAATAACAAAGGCCTAAAGAACAGTGATTTGAATATTTCCTCTGGAAGACATTCAGGATCATTCATGATTTTTCTTTAAATTTGCGACATTACAGTTTTTGTTTTTACTTTGTAATTTTCAGATCAGTGTCCAGATGTCCAAAGTTCTTCTTCACATGGAGGATAAATACAGCATTGGTGGCTTCCTGAGTCTCAGAAAGGCGACTATGGTGGCTCTCACTGTCATTGACTGTATTCCTGTATGATTCCTTTCACTCTCAACAATATTTACCTTGTCTTAACAAAATTAGTCCTTAATAATGCACTGCTCCACATACTTTGATTTATAATCAAACTGTATCTTTGTGTCCTTTAATAGGTAACTCAGTATTTAACCACAGAGTTTTACTCCTTGAACTACAGTCTCCGCCAGAGGCTTGATATCTTGGAGGTAAAACAACAGGTTCACCACTGCAAATCATTTTCTGGATTGGTGTGATCAGCAATTAGCACACATATGAGGGCTTTTTCTTTTTGGTATTGTAGGTCCTTGCCTTAGCAGCTCAGGAGCTCTCGAGGCCATTCACTGAAAAGAGAGATCCATCCATAAGCACTGTTACAACAGCTGAGTCGACTCCATACCCAGGTGACAACCCTGTTCACTGGCGACAAGTAGTAGAAAAGCGAATCCAAAGCAAGACAAAACGCCTCAGTAAGGTACTTACAGACTTTTCTCTCTGGTGTTTCGGAATTTGAGTGAAAGCTTGAGAGCTTCAGTAATTTTGTGTCTTTTTGCTGCAGGGAGCCACCCAACCTGTGGCTAAGGCTACCCCAAACCGCTACGCCCCTGTTGCTGGACACTTCTTTTTTCCTCTGCTTAAAAACTATGACAAGTAAGCATGTTCATTTATTCATATTTATGAACTTAACAGTCATACTTTGTCAGATAAATGCTCAACAGAACATTTGTTCAGTCTGTGATATCTTTATGCTAGGCCTCAGGTGACTTTTGACCTGTTGGGCAGTGACCACCTGGTACTGGGCAGGCTGATCCACACTTTGGGCCTCTTTATGCATCTGGCAGTCAATGCACCGGTACTCTCATCCATTTGTCCTTCTCTGGCCCAGTATTTAGAGACATTTACTATCCATTTTACTCAAATATAACCATTTTAGTTTATATTCTGTAGCTTTTTCTACGTATGTGTGTATATACAGCTCCGGAAAAAATTAAGAGACCACTCCAAAATTTTCAATTTCTCTGATTTTGCTATTTATAGGTATACGTTTGAGTAAAATGAACATTTTTGTTTTATTCTATAAACTACTGACAACATAACTCCCAAATTCCAAATATAAATATTTTCATTTAGAGCATTTATTTACAGAAAATGAAAAAATGGTCAAAATACCAAAAAAGGTCCAGTGTTTTCAGACCTCAAATAATGCAAAAAAACAAGTTCATATTCATTTTTAAACAACACATTACTAATGTTTTAACTTAGGAAGTGTTCAGAAATCAATATTTGGTGGAATAACCCTGATTTGCAATCACAGCTTTCATGTGTCTTGGCATGCTCTCCA
>VUQI01047031.1:6374-23434 GCA_015106735.1 Paratilapia polleni | reverse complement strand
AAAAAAAAAAAGCATTGTAGATGTTAGTAAAATTTAATACAATGTAGTTTACAGAATGAAATGTTCCTGTCCTTTAAGAGAGTGTAGCTGACACTCTCTGCAAGTAGAAGGGTCCATAATGTAAGATGCTGCTTATTTTACTATTTCAAATATTTTACTTGGAATGAATAATACTGTGCTGTCTGTCACTCTTACAAGATAGTTGCCTGTGGAGAGGCTATATAGAGGCTGCTTAGTAAAAAAAAAAGTTGATCTACAGTGACTGGGTGTTCAGTACGGGGTGGCTGATTATGGGTGAAAAATTATTTTAATTGCTCGCAGTTTTCTAAAAAACACTACATACAATCAAAAGCTGCAGGGAGGTAAGGGCCTTTAATGGTGATCAGTAGGGTGGAGAGGTTAATCATATTAAGGTTAATGTTAGTCAGGGTGTCACCCTTCAATTATAGCAGTGTACGGAAGCATGTGCCTTATGGCTTTCTTGGGCAACAGTGATTGTATACAGCAAGGCCTACTACTACTACTACTACTATTGTTGGTAGGGAAACATTTTATCCTCACAACCTAACAGAAAACAAGTTAGTTCTGGGAAAAACCTGACCAATAAATGGGGAAGTGGTCTCAGCACTACTTATTAAAGAAGTTCTTGGTAAGACTTAATCCTGTGGTCTTTCTACATTTGCACCCTGTTACAAACTTTCAAAAAACATTTCCCTGAAAGGTCCAAGAAAACATTTACTTTGCTAGTGTGTGCCTCATCACTTATTTTTTTTATAAAGCCTTCCATTTGCCTTCAAGTTAAGTTCAGGTAGCAAGTTACCATAGCAACCTAGAGTCACTGAGCTTCCACACATCACAAATATTTGTTTCTGAAACTTAAATTTGGCAGTGTTATTCAGTTGCATTACAACATGTGGAAATTTTTTAGATGTGACACAATTTACACAGTGACAATTTTCATACAATCCTGGCTAAAGTAATCATAACAGAAGCTGTGCTATCCACTTTTATCACCAGAATTCTCCTGCAGTACCTTACAAAGTCACTATTCCATTTGTAGTTGTGTTTACTTTATTATATATACACTGACCGGCCACTTTGTTAGGTACACCTCCCTAGTATTGCTTTGTACCCCCTTTTGCTTCCAGAACTGCTTTAATTCTTAGTGGCACAGATTCATCAAGGTGCTGGAAACATTCCTCAGAGATTTTAGTCAATACTGACATGACAGCATCACACAGTTGCCGCAGATTTGTCGACTGCACATCCATGATGTAAATCTCCCGTTCCATCACATCCCAAAAGTGCTCTACTGGATTGAGATCTGGTGACTGTGGAGGACATTTGAGTGCAGTGAACTCATTGTCATGTTCAAGAAACCAGTTTGAGATGATCTGAGCTTTGTGACATGACACATTATCCTGGTGGAAGCAGCCATCAGAAGATGGGTACACTGTAGTCATACTGATCAGACCAGATGAGGTTCCAATCTTGTGAACCTGCGTGAACTGCATCCTCATTTTCCTGTTCTTAGCTGACAGGAGTGGCACCCAGTGTTGTTCTTCTGCTGCAGTAGCCCATCTGTTTCGAAGTCTGACATGTTGTGCGTTCAGAGATGCTCTTCTTCATACCTTTGCTATAATGAGTGGTTATTTCAGTTACTGTTGCCTTCTTATCAGCTCGAAGCAGTCTGGCCATTCTCAGCCGATCTCTGGCATTACTGATGAAGCACTTCTGATTCATCCTGCTGATTTAAGTTGTTTCTGCTTCAGGTTTAGTTTCAGGTAAAGTCGGCATGTCAAAAATAAAATCAGTAATTATCTTGTTTTTTTTTAAAAAAGAAAAAGACAAATGAGTGAAGAGTAATTTTTTTTGGAATCTTTTGAGGATGTCACAAGTTTTCCTTACACTTGTTTACTGATTAAGTATAAAGCCAAGCTGCCTGACCTTCTCAGACTCAAAACAAATAAAAATTTCGACTAAATGCTTCTATTGATTGAGGACCTGCAGGGTGGGAGGATTACTTAAAATCCATACCTGTGCTGTATATTCCTTTATCACATGTGTGTAGGTTTCCTTGTTTATTCTTCAGGTTTTCTTCCACATAATATTGAGGTGTTATGTTAGCACATTAGTGATTATCTGATATAACTGATATTATAAATTCAATATACAAATGCTTTGCTATTAAAGATTACTGATAATATCCAGTTATTACCCCAATGTGATGAGCAGAAGCTGATGCATTAAAGCAGGGCAAAGGGATGTATTCCTGCCTTGAGTCAGATTCTCCGTATATGATGGAAAAGTCACATTTCTTCAAGCTCCTCATCCATCTAATCCACCCAGGAGTTTTTGTTGTTATCACAGTTGTTCTGAGAGTTTGGCAGAGGTAGCAAAAGTACAGACATTCCTTCACTTAAGTAGAAGTACAGATACTTGTGTACAAAAATACTCTGGTAAAAAATACTCGATTCAACTTCCTTACTCAAGTAAAAGTGATAAAGTACAGGCTCTGAAATCTACTCAAAGTATGAAAGTAAAAAGTAGCTCTTCTACCAGCCGTTATTAATATTAATATAATAATAAAATAATATTAATGCAAGTGAATCCAAACTTTACTTCTCGTGAATTCACACAGCTTGAATATCTGTTATGTCGAACACAAGCAGAGAAAAACAAAGGGAATTGTAGGTGGGTGATGCTGCCTCAACACCTCAAAAGGAAAATGAGTTTAGTAAGGGGTTAAAGTGGGATTCAGCAGGTAAGAGAACCTCAGGATCAATAGTAGTGGTGCAGCGTGGGGAAAACAATCACTTAAAAATAAGTTACAATAATTTGTATTGTGAGCTCCAGTAGATTTTGTTTGCAGGTTGTGATCAAGTAAGCTGTGCTGCTTCTGCTCTGAGATTCACTGCTCTTTGTAGATTGAACTGAATTCAACAAGATATAAGCAGATGTTACACAAGCTATGATGGCTGATTTCCAATCCCTAGACAGTGTAAAGATGGTATAATAGGTAAAATTCTGTGAGTGAATCTAATCAGCATCATCAGCTCAAATCGATGTCTGCTATCTTTGATGTACCCTAACACTGACACCACAGCTGCCCTGCACCAGCAGGGGCGTTTCTAGAAGGGGGGCATGGAGTGGCACCAGCCCCCCCTGAAGTATTAAACAGAATATTAAACATTAAAGAGACATGCACATCAATAAATCAATAATTATGATCCAATAGTATCATGTATATAATTCTGAAAAGTGTCATTCCACAGGAGTACATTTATTTTAGGTACTTTATTTGAATAAAAAACCTGTGCACGATTATAACTTTTACTGAAGTAAAAAGTCAAAATACTTTTTCCATTTTGCAAAACAATTATCCATCACAAGATTATATTTAAATTCTTGTACAGCTCCACTTTTAACATAATAAATCTGCAATACGACACAGGGCTGCACATGAGCTTGAAAATTGTGTTTCTTTAAAATAACCTCTCTTCTTCCTCTCCTGTCCTTCTTACTTTACTTTACTTTATTTGTATTTATATATTCAAAGCAAAGTTACAAAGTGCTGAACAACAAAAAAAGCAACAAATACAAAAAAATTACAATAATTACAATGGAATTAAAAGCAATTTCAAAGCAATTTCTTACATTTCTCCATCTCGGAGTGAAGTTATCTCACATTCTTTTCTCTCCCTGAGAAATACAGCAGCTGTACCTTCAGCTAGCAGACACGCTGTATGACAAACTGCGCAGAAACAGTTTGCGTAGTTGCTGATATTCGTTGAACTGTTAGAAAGTTGCATTTGAAATTACCTTCCACTTAAAAACGTTACTCCCTGTATGCTCGCTCCTCTTCTGCAGTGCTAGCTAGATGCTGAAATACAGCGACCACAATTGTATTTACATCTGCACCAAAAATGCTGTTCCAGATCATTCCAGCCCACTTTAGCCCCTGAGTATAGAGTTATAAATGATGCATAAATTATATATTTTTGCCTATTTCATCTCATCATGTGCAATAAGCACCAGTGATGGATACACCAATAGGAATGACTTGTATGTGTTATTGTTCCCTCCATTTAGGTTCAAATTGGTTTGCAATGATGCAAAATAATCAATAACTTCCCTCAAATGCATCAAACCTAAAGTAATGAGCTTGTTTTGAAAGTGTAAGGAGCAGAAAGTAGAGATATTTCTGTGAAAATGTAGGGAGTAAAAGTAAAAAGAACAATAAATACTCAAGTGAAATAGAGATACTTGAAAACTCAAGTACAGTAACAAAGTGTACATCATTACTTCCCACCGCTGGAGTGGGAAGTACTTCCTGGAAATAATTTGATTCAATTAAAAATATGCATCACATTAAGTTATTTTTGTTATAAATGGATGAAAAATGGAAATACATCATCTAAAACATGTGGCCTAAATTGACCTTTTTTTTTGAGGGCTGATGCACAACGACAACCGGTGTTTTTGTAGTTTAGTATGTATGTGGACACGTTTTTATCATATAGCAACAAGCCACTCATTAAAATACTGCTGGATCCTTTTGGTTTCATGTTCATTACTTTCTTCCAAAACCCACTTTATTTAATAAGGAAGACACACCTCATATGCACACATTAGCACACAACAGTCACACAGACATTTTTGTCACAGGGATACAAGAAGACGCACATCTATCCACGTTTGGGGAAGCGTCATCTTCGCCATCTAATGCCTTTTAGTTTAGTTTATCCTTTAAAGAGACGCACAAACAATAACTACACTCACTGTGACATGCCCATCACATGAACAGTGTTTATAGACGGCAGTTATAAAAGGCAATGTCAAAACGCCATCAGGGAGAAAGAGTTGAATTATGGCTTTAACAGCTTTCCATAAACAGCAGCTACTTTAGCACATACACAAAGCCAGAAATCTAACAGAAATTGATTTTTATCTCAGATAACATATGCAGCCTATTCAGTGATCTCTGCAATCTTTTACTCATCTCTTCATCCTACATGTTTGGTTATTTCTACTCCACCATTTGTCAGCAGTCTGCAGTGAGCACTCATGTTTATTAAAAGTCAGTCACTGATAGTGTCTGTTTTTAGATCAAATGGGTTAGGAGGCATCATCGGTGCTTTCTTGTTAAGTTGTTGCTGTTCCTAGTAAATGACAAACATGTTTTTTTTTTAATCACATTTTTATTATCTTTTCATCTTTATTTCTGTACTGTTGCTTTTGTTTGTGTGTTCTCCCTGTAATGAACTCTGATTTACAGCTGTACACGTTTTAGTATTTCTATTTTAGCATCAATGAAGTTTAATTTTCTGTTTGGTGACAGCTCTGTCCTGTATGAATTCCAGGAAATTATTGCTCAGTCATTTGTGCGGAAGGATTTTTTGTTATTGCATTGTTCATGTTGAAGCTGGTTTTTGTACTTTTGAACGTTCTTTGGTAATGGAGATGCATAGTGACGATTGTTAAGCATTTGACCTCTGTATGCTGTGTCACTTATTCCAAAATCGCTGACTGTGTTCTACGCAGAAGCATGTGTGAGCTGACTGAATGAAGCGTGATTATCGCGCGCAACAACACAATGGAGAAACTCACATATGCTACTGAAGCCATATCCTATAACTGCAATGCTTGTGTCTGCTCTGAAATCTTTGTGACTAGTCACTTCCCCTCCTACTCCATACCTTCAGTTCTCACTTGAATAATAAAAGCAGGATATCTATCAAAATAACCTTTCAAAAAGACACATTTTCCCAAATGCTAGGGGCAGTCCTGGGGCATGAAGCTCCTCTGGAAGGAAATTTTTGAAAATCTGCTTTTGCTTTTCTTAAGAGTTTTGAACAATGGTGTAGATACTCTTCCAGATTTTTTTTTTTTAAATAAATACTAAAAGGCTATTTATTAAGCACTCTCTAAATTGTTTAGCAAAATACAAAACTTTATACAGTTGTAACATTGCACCATTTTTGGCGAGTTCTACTCTTCTCTCAAGTTTTTTGCCTTTGAACTGCACAGTTGGTATATTTTGTGCTCATTTGGCCAGGATTGTCAAGTTACCCTGGAACCTCGGGGCCCACCTTCATACATCACTTAAAATATCAAAGATTAACTGCCTGATCTGGGGTGTATTTGGTTCTTCAAAGTCACAGATTTAGATTAGAGTAGCTTGATTCAGTCATCTGAGATGAATGTCTGCTTTGTACTCACTGACTGCTGCACATTATATGTAGATCAGCTGATGTACAGTTGCAAGATGGGAGGGCGCAAAGTTTTCACCCCAGAAAATCAGCAGCACTAAAGCCAACCCACATAAAACACACCACCCATCTACATGCTTCCCTGAATGTGCAAAAATGTGCCACATCAAGGAAGATTAGGAGAGAGAAAACAAGATAAAAACCTTCAAAAACTCTGTACTGCACTGGGATGAATGGTAAAACAAGTGTTGCCACTGTGTGTGCGTGAGAGAGAGAGAGAGAGAAAGAGTGTGTGTATGGTGTATGAGCAAGAGAAAAGTAGCAGTGAATAAATATAAAAAAGTATGTAGGTGAACTCCTTTGATAAATCCTTTACAGAGAAGTGATGCATCCTTTCAGAGAGGTGCAACAAAACTGCATTGATGTAACAATACAGTACAGGTAATGGACAGATGGTGGTTTAATAACACAAATGCTTACATGTCTACATTCCATTTTTATATATTTTCCATCAAGGCCTACATAAAAAATTGTCTCCTGGTTTGTTTGTGTTTTTTTCCAGGTTCCAAAGAACACAACATAAATGAATTAGTCACTTACCAGAAGTTTCCTGTTTTGCTGAGTATAAAAAGGCTGGATGGACTCAAATTGTGTAAATAAGAAAGGGGAAAGCACTTTGCGATATGCCATGTTACCTCGACAATGCCAAAACATGTTTTAGTAACCCACTATTCTGGGTATAGATAAATGCAGTTCTGAATCCATCATTATGCAATCATAGGACAGACTACTACACACAGTTCTGACAATGAATCATGAGTGACCTACAGACAGAGTTGCGAATTAAAGAAAAAAAAAACCTAGATGTCTTACTGGAACTCTGCGAGAGGGATGGGACACACTCTTCCAAATATATTTCCTTATTTGGTGTTGTGGTGATTGTGGCTCACATCATTTTTATCCTCACCAAACCATTATCCTTTGTGCCCTATGGACAGGGATCTTACCATCCTGGAAGAAACCATTCATCAGGAAAGACATGTTTCATCATCAGGGCCGACCCAAGCCTCCACGGGGCCCTAAGCAAAGCAACATATCTCAATCTATAACTAATTCATTAATGCAAATACATATTATGCAAACATGTTTGCTAGCAAACGCCGTGACCTTTGTAATTAGTTATTAAACGTTTGCTATCAAACGTTGTTGTTGATGCCAAATACCTTTTTGAAAAAAGTGATGGAGAGTATTGAGATTCACCTTAATCAAAGTTAAAGCTCAGTATGACACAAACACAAAAACCTTAGCCTGAATAGTAAGCTATCTAACCTACCAGTTAAAAGAGAAAAATCTCAAGTCATTGACTAGCTAGCTAATTTGCTATTATAGGCTACACCCAATCAGTTGGATCAAAATGTCGAGGATATTCAGACAGGGACTTTCCTAACTTGAGGAAACTTACCTTTACCTTGCCACTTTTTCTCCTCTTCCTCATTTTTCCTCTTTCTTTTCTCTGCCCCTGAAGGATATGATAATATATGAATTATCACTCACACATGCAAAAAAATTAATAATAATAATTAATGAAAAAATATTTTAAAACGTTAATTGCTCTTGGGGGCCTCCAGTTGTGAGTAGGTGTTTAGTTCACTTATGCCTTGGGCCAGCTCGGTTGATCATAAAGATGATTTTTTATATTGATATGCAGTGAGCCTTCGATATAAAGGGAAGGTGCATTTGCCCTCCCAAAGGGCAGGGGTTTCAAGATGTGACTGGGTCTGCCCAGCCTCAATTGATTAACCAAAGAAAAATAAAAGCCAATCTGGCTGTTTAAGTAGCCAGTCAGCCAAAAAAAACAAACAAACAAAAAAACAGCCCAAAAGGCTAGTTATTATTGACTTTCCTCAATCAGCTACAGTGCTTAACAAATTTATCAGACCACCACCCAATGTAAGGTCTATGCCACAGCTGCCCTAAATAAACAGTATTGGTAATTACCAAAATCATTTTTTATGTTTCTGTAATGGTTAATCCACCAGTGTGCGCCAGCTCTTTAATTGAAATGATATTTTTAATGCTAAAATATAATTATTGTTGTCATCCATGAATTTTCAAATGTAATGTTTTACAAAAAAGCTGAAAAAAATAGTAAAGCACATTATTATTTTTTGATTAAATAAATAAATAAATAAATAAATAAAATTATTCTGTAGCTGAGTTCCATTCAATTTCCTAGTAATTAGTGCTAGTGTGTGTGGCTGCATGCACCAAAGCCTCAATGTGGCCAGTTTTCAAACTGCGTTTTTTAATATAAATGTCTGCTGTGGAAATAAAAGATCCACTGTGGTGCAATTTGTGCACAACATCTAATGACATCATCACCAGCATCAGCATTTGTTCCTTTCATTGAGACATAATGTGTGTTGATATGAAGCATTTTGCAGGAATCTGATGCAGACAACAAACAATTTCCCAGTCAGGCCAAATTTGGCATGTCTCACAGTTTTTTGCATTTAACGTGGCCATAAAGTGACACTGCTGTCCAGTGAACGCTCTTGTAGAAAGCTAAGATCTCTGCTGGATTTAATAGTCTACATATAGAGGAAATATGGAGCTATAACTGCCTGTCAGACTGTTTATAAACCCTGCATGGCCACTAAGATCATCACTGTTAGCATTAAAATCTGCAGTTTGGCTGCGTAAAGGTTAACTTGGACATAAAGGGAAAGACAGACTCTCGCAAAATCTTTATATGAAAATACAAGTTTTAGTTTGTGCTAGGCTTTGACAAAACATTCTTTCCTACACAAAGACAGTCTCAGTCAGACAGCAATGTCTTGTGGTATAGCTCTTGGCTAGAGAGGCATGAATTTTTGATTTGGAAGTTATTGACCTGGAATTTCTATATTATTGAGTAGTTTTGGGCAGACTCACATTTTTTTTTCCTACTGCTCGAAAAGCCCTCTTGATGTGTAGAGACAGTGCAGCTTGAATCCTTGCTGATGTTTGAGCTTCTAATGACTGCAAATGTTGTCTTGATTGTTTTAAATCATTATTATTATTATTATTATTTTAAATCAAGACTCATAAATGAACACAGACAGAAAAGGAACCTACAGGTATTATATTTAGGTATTATTTCTGAGCTGCTTCAAACGTCTGGCTCCACTTCCTTATTATAGTACACATCAAATCAAAAGTGACTGTTTTCCTGTTTCCATCACTGCAATCAAAGTGAGGGTACAGTAGGAGAACATGCTGTGATATGCAAATGATTAGTAGCATACCTAACTAAATAGGCTATCTTAATATTGGTTTAGTAAACAAAGGCCTCTGCAAACAATGCCTAATGAGGCAGCACTGTCTGTCTAGCCTTGCCAGTCCAGGCATTTACAGGTCTATTGTCTCTTCTTCCTCTTTCCTCTTCCTGTATATACATTTCCATATTATGCACTTCAATAGATTGATTGGGATGTGGCAAGAGCTCAAGTCAATTCCATTTGCTCTTGAACAACAGTAGTCTACAGCAGACTGTGGGTCTTGGTGTATGGACAATTTGTACTTCAGATTGTCTCTGAGGAACATTCTCTGGTTTGTGCTTAATGGACCATAATAATAGTCACTTATCATCCTTAGCAGACACTTGTGATATGTTTAAAATAGGCATCCAGTAATCTAGAGAGTTTGTGTCTCATGTGAGTAAGCATATTGAAGCGATAACGAAGCACCACTGCTATTTACTGTACAGTTACTTCCATAAAATAAGTAGTAAATAGCCAGCATATTCCGGGGTGGGCTTTTTAAATGCTTCTTTCCCCTATATTCCAAAGTACTACAATGCATTTACAAAGCAGGTAACACAATATTCCTGTTAACAAATGTTGAGAAAATGTTTAAAAAATTTAAATATCAAATGTGCGCAGCATGTTTATGCACAGGGGATGATTATAAATCAAAAGCCATTGAGGAATATATGGATTCTCATGTTTTATAAAAAGATCATGCACTGAGAATGTGTGTTTGTCACAGACATCAGATTAAGGTTTTGGAGAGTAGGAAAATGTAAATGTAAGAAGCTAGTGTGATCTAATAATCATGTCTAAGAACATAACATTAATCACTGAAGCTGTTGGGTAATGTCAGTGATAGCATTTGAAGGCACAGTTAATGATTTCAGCATGGTCAGTTGTATTACTTTAGTCATGATTCCATCACTATCTTCTAAAGCTATGTTTTGCCTTTTAGTTGTAATCCCTGTCTAAAACATTGTACAGCATTTAGTATTCGCTGCCTTGCTGTTATTACATGTCTGAGTTGCAAAACTCATTCATAGATAGTGATCTTTGCAGTTAGGATGAAAATGTCTGGGGCTGTTTGTTAAAAGCAGCTGAACTATTAAGCATTGGACTAAAAGAAATTAAACTACTTGCTTATCTAATCATATCAAGGCAGCCACACAAAACCAAGGGACGTAAAACATTAAGCCAATTCGGAAGTGCCAAAAACTGCAGATTCTCTAGGTGCTACATGAGGCTGGCTCCAAAAGCTAGTCAGTCCCCACAGACTCCCATGTTAAAATGGCCAACATTACAGCATTAAAAAGCATGTTTACACACTGGTACAAAGAACACATTTTGGCCTCTATGGATAGTTTCTCCCTTCATAACAACTTTGACTGGGGTGAATTCTTTTATAACTAATCCATCTGGGTACTGGAGTCAGGGGCATGATTGCTTTGATTGACAGGTGTCCCAACACAGGCCACTAAATCCAATCAGCATCTGGTGGGCCTCACCTTCGCTACATCGAATCATTAAAATGGACATCTTCACTGTGTGTGTACTGGGGGTGCCTTTTGGAACTATTTCAATAGATTGTCTGACTAAGAGTATGGTTTGCTTTATGCATGCAGCTGCTGACCAAGCTAGCTAGCATCATCTTAAGCCTGTGCACTCCACCCACTCATCCAAATATGGTCACTTCTGGCTCCAAAAAACTAGCATGGTGGCGACCAAAAGCTAACGCTGAGGCTTCGAAATGCAGAGTCCAGAACCAGTGGCCATGTCCATGGTGTGTGCTGTCTATGCACAAAACACAGTGTTGAGAAAGGCACAGTCCAAATGTTGGATTTTAAGTTATTAGCAAAGTTCTTTTAAACAAGGCAACTTACTTCTTGAATTCATGTTTTGCTTAAGCTATCTATGAAACATAACTGCATTTATCTTAAAGTTGATGGGTACTGTGTTTGCCAAGGTTGCATTACACCAATCAGCAACAACATTAAAACCACATGACTAATATTGTATAGATCCCCCTGTTGTTATCAAAAATCCTCTGACCCATTGGGCTGTTGACAGGACCTCTGCCGGTGTCGTGTGCTGTGTGGGAAGTGGGAGCCTTTGGTTCCTGTAGGTTGGATCAAGCTTGTTATGCTGCATCCTGTAGATGCTTAATTGGATTGGGAGCTGGGGAGTTTGAGGGCTGGGTCAACACCTTAGTCTCTTTGTTGTGCTTCTTAGCAGTTTTTTTGCGGTGTGGCAGCATGTATTATCTAGCTGGGGGAAGATGCTGTCATTGGGGAGAGCCCTTGTCATGGGGTTGTGTGCTTGTCTGCAAGTAACATTCATAGAAATGCCAGGACCCAAGATTTCCCAGCGTAATAGTGTATTGTAGTGAGATGATCAATTTTATGCATGTCACCTTTCAGTGGTTTTAATGTGAGGCTCACATCAGTGTATGAAAAAGCACTATAAGATACAAGGTAGGCTGAGGTGGGGTAGTTTTTTTCTTTTTTTTTTTTTTTTTTTTTTGTTTTTTTTTTTGCTCTGGAGAAGGTAATAACTGAGCACACATTGATATAAGGTGAGCTCTGTAACATAGCAGTATTTTACAGCAATGTTAGGTAGCTGAATATCCTGAAAGGCTTTGGATTTAGCTACAGATTATAAAAACATCCCACTGATGTGCTGTGTAAGTATCCCTAGATAGGTATTCTCATACTACACCCCCAACAAGGTAAGAAAATAAATCCTGTGGTGTTACATAGATAAAACTAGAATTCCTGCATCGCAATTAAGAGTTACCATTTAGGACCATTTCTGCAAATTATCCTGTAAATGAGGATAAGGGAGCTCCATCCAGCTCCTGGGAAGTTAAATTAAGGAACCTGGGGAAATGAAGCAGAGCCCACACTATGTCCTCATAAAGCCAACACCAACATGTGATGCTGCTGTAAAGTGTGGATGAGAATAAATTGTTTCATTTGACTCTGGCCTATGTGTAATATGGAACAATATCCTAATATTACCTCTCTGCTTTTCTATTTTTCATCATCTATTCTTAACTATCTCAGGAGAGCCTTGTGTTTGACTGCTTCCAGTGAAAGAAAAGAAATGGTTCAAATGATAAACTGTTAAAGACATCTTTTAAGGTTAAAGCTGTATTGCAAATGCTCCTAATGGTCCAACTTTTTTGTCTGTCATGCTCTCTCTTCTATATACCAGGGGAATTTCCTTTCACTTCAGAATTAAAGCGTACTATACCCTATAACTCTCAGTGATTTTGATTTTGAAGTTACGGTTAGTTAAATGATAATATACAGTAGTCACGACCCTCACTACTGCAGAGTTGTTGCTTCCAAAAATTTTACTTATTGACCATGTTGGGCACTGACTAGATGGTTTAGTCTCTGGCACAAGATATCATAGAAAGCATTGCAGAAATCTCTGACACAATGTGAGACACAAGATGAGAGCAATAGTGCAATCAGAGAATTAACTTTATTGCTCTTCCTCACTAACCTTCAGACAGAGAGTGAATTATAAGGAGACTTAGGACCAGGGCAGCATTTTTTGGCATCCTTTGGCAGGTTCCTTAGCTCCACGGGAACCTGCCAAATTTGACCCAGAAGTGCATTTTAAGATAGGTTAACAGAGAACTTTATGGAACACGGTGTTCACAAGGTGATTGCATTAAAGTTGTCTTTGATGTGGCTTATGGGGGAAAAAAACAGACACTGAATGGAACACCTTTAACACTAAGTACACACAGAGTAAGAACAGAAAAGGATAAATGTAATCACTGTAGTCGGACTGCAAGGGCACAACCTCATGGTAACAGTGGCAGTTACTTTTCCCACACATGATTAATTTATTCTTCTTTGAGAGGGAAAGTCTAATCTGATGTCAAGCAGTCTTTATCTTTCATTTTGTTTTCAGAGCTTTCTAGATACAGATTTAGAAACATTCTCTTAAATTTTACTGTCCAAACACATTGCTTGAACATTTAAAATAGTATAAATGTATTTGTTTCTATATTCATTGTACAGAAAAACACTGAGCATTTGAGAAACAGCAGCTGTGGGATTTTTGCTTTATAAATTACTATAATCAGTCATCCAAATTTTCTGTTGTTTGAGGGAATAATTGAGAGATTATCTAAGGACTAGGACAAATACACCATTTTGATATTGCAATGTGAAACTGATTAATCTGTGATAGTATAATTCTCAGAGCGAATATCTTGAGTCCTGTTCTTAATGGGTATTTTCACTCAGTTTGAGACTGCTGAAACTGGCACATTACATATAAACCCAGACAAACACAGTATTATGGTAGTACCTGGAGAGTCATAGGTAAAGCAGTGCAGCAGCCCAAATCTCTTTTAGTAAGGGTTGTTAGTTCCTTTTGATTTGTGTTTAGCTGCCTGTCACCCAAACCCATTCCCTGAAATCACATCACTATAATGGTCTAATCAGCACTTAACGACCCATGTTACATAAAATCAATGCGCCCTTCCATTTGAGAATGCAGAATATTTGGAGGGGCAGCTGAAGGCTTGTGGAAGGCGCAGGGGAGGCTGTCAATAGGGTGCTGCAACCACTGGACAAGCATGCCTACTGAGAGCAGGGGATGCACTTGCCCTCCAAGTTCAGTGATCCTCCTGAGATCAAAGCTTTTACAGCAAAATCCTTTGTTTTGCTGACTAATCTTGTATTGATTTTAACAAGTTGTTAAGCTCTATTGCAGTTGTCAGACCACTGCCAAACAACCCCTCTACCTGTAGAGGCTAAAAGACGAAGGAGCTACACTTCACATTTTCCAACAGGGAGAACCATTTAATTATCTTCTTGATTTACTTTTAGGAAGAGCAAACGGAAAAGTATTTTACTTTGGGGTGTTTTTCGGAGTTATGCAACAGTTTTAAAGTCACCACTCCATATTGTGTTTACCTAGTTTCGTGCATATATTGTCTTGTGGTTTTTGTGGGAGGATGTGAATCTGTGGAAATAAAAATGCGACACCCCATCAAGTATCTCTCCCACGTGCAAGTTGTCACGGAAAAATTCAAATCAAGTCATAGCTATGCACTGTGGGCGCCGCAACCTCGCTGTTCCTGTTGATGCGTAGAAAACAGTTTTGGATAAAACCTGAACTGACTGTTGCGCTGGACTATCTGCTGCCAACCAAAGCCAGCAGGTCCTTTGCATTGTGGTTGGTAGAACTGCAGAGAGAACATAACAATGCCAGCTTGCTTTCATTTCAGTAGAGCTCGGAGCTGTAAATGAATAATATATTGGAAGCAACTCGGGGGTAAATGAATAAATCTACAATAGGTGGGGATTTTACAAGGGAATGGAAATATCATAGAGCTACAGCACTACCTTGTGGCAGAGTAAGATATTGCTCGAGATGATACTGAACAGGGAGCAGTTCATTACTCTGACAATAGGACACATATAGTTAATTTTGATACATTTCCTGAAATAACTTTCTTGTGAATAGTATCTTCGAGGGGTCGGATTTTCACCGCGTTTCAATTCCACAGTCAAAAACATATCGATACAAGAAAAGAAAAAAAAAATCCATTATTTTGTGCTCTCTGTCAATTAATCAGAAAATAGAATTGCTCTGCTTCCTGTTAAGATGAGACCATGGGCATAACTGCCCCATCCATGCCGGAGATAATTAATATCAATGACCTTGCTGACGTTTCAAATGCATCATGTTGAGTTTAATGATGATGTGTCATAAGCAGCCTGAGGTGGAGACACCCGGCTCTGGTCAGGGGCTCCAGAGCTGACAGGCGAGACCAGGTGAATAATAGTCCATGGCATCTTATTATATTGCTGGCGTGATCTGATTTACTCCAGCAGCAAATGGTGGGAAGAGACCCAGTGTCGTTGTGGGTGTTGAATTAACGAGGTTTACGCACAAATGAACCCTACACTGACGGCAGATACATCACGCAAGATTAAAGAGCATTTCCACGTGGCTGTGATAGCTGTTCTGCTTGCTTCATTACACTACTGACTCACTCCACATGTGTTCTGCTTTACAGTTGGAAATTTGTTTCATATTTTAGAATTTGAACGGGGTTGATTGAGTTTTGTATGAAATCTTCTGGCCAATGTCCCTGAAGAGAGTTTTTTTTTTTTTTTTTTTTTTTTTTTTTTTTTTTTTTAATACACCTTACTTGGAAACTTTGTCATCTGTAGAATTCACCCAGTTGTAAAATAAAAAGGCTGGATGTTTGTGTTTGTATCATCATATTCTGCACAATTGTTTGTATATCTTCATTACATTCTGGTCAGCCTTGGCTCAGCGTACAACAATGGGAGTGTTAGAAATACATATTTGTATCTATAAAAAGTCAGTGTTGTAGGTTATATGTTCAAGTATCAGTAAACTAGATAAAAGCAGTGAAAAATCATTTGGGTGCCTGTTTTCCATAAAATACGGTAAATGAAATGCAGAGAATACAAACTAGTTGATGTCAGCGCATGTGTTTTTGCAAGTATTGTGTTTTGTGTGTTTTTGAAGTTTTCTTCATCCACTTCTTCACAAGCCGCATCTTGCTGTGCATCTTCCTGCTGTGTCCGGGTCCTGTTTCGTTCCCTCCTTTTGCTTATCTTCTCCTCATCCTCATCTTTACTAGGTACCAGTCCAGCCAGCAGCACCCCAAGGTGCAACATGTGGCACCGTATCCCAGCATGGGCCATTACACAGAAGGCCCTGCAGATGAGCTTGTCATGACCGAGCTGTCCGTCCACCGGGATCCAACTCTTTATCAGGAACCTTTTTACCACAGCTACCCCCCAGCCCCAAATCAGTACCAGGAGCAGGTCTGTCAGAACATCAGGGAGCAGCACCACATGCAGCAGCAGCACATGCAGCAGCAGCAGCCAGATCTTGCGGTCCTGCACCGGCCAGAGCATCAATATACACCACAGCAGCAGGAGCCGAGTATTCAGCACCAGCCTGCAGGTCCACCTAAAGGTAACGGAAGAAGCTACAATCAGAGTAGCTCTTACCAAGAAATTTCAAGTCATACCTGCTGTATTTTAAATATCTGCTGATATTTGTGCAAATATTTCTTATAGGCTGCTGTGTTCTGTAGAATAATTTTGAGACATTTACCTACACTTTAAAGGAATGAGCTACATGTGAAGCAGAAAGAAGATATCATAAAATCAAATCAAAATTCTCTCAATAGGTTGTGCTGTTTTGTAGCCAAGTGTATATCCTCTGGAAACCTGTCAGCTGTATTTTCTTTGTCTTTATTATTTGTTTGTTTTTGATATAGTGCTCAGTAAATTCCTCCTCTCTATCCTAGCTGTGACACCAGTGAAGAAGAAGAGAGGCCGGCCTCCTAAACAGCAGGCGGAGAATGGCGAGACGCACGAGGAGGAGGACGAGGCTGAGGCTGCTAAAAAAGCCAAGAGGGCTCTCAACCGCTTCAACGGCATGTCGGTGGCCGAAGTTATGGCCAAAACGCTTCCAGACGTTATTACCTACAATCTTGATATTTTGATAGTGAGTTGTTTTGAATTTCTAGATTTGTTCTTAG